>JAHFWG010000676.1:22031-29531 GCA_020233015.1 Callinectes sapidus | reverse complement strand
GAGAGAGAGAGAGAGAGAGAGAGAGAGAGAGAGAGAGTAGTGGAGAGATCCAACCAAAACACAGGCTCGTTTTTACTCTTTTATCATTCAGTGCAGGGAATGTTTTACAAGGTCTGATTCATTCTTATGCAGTTTGATATATGTTTCACTTGATTCTTGCACAGCACCAATGAATGATGAAAAATGAAAGAAGCGCATGATTATTTTAACTATTTTGTAGGTAATAGCTATTTTTTCACTGATGTATCGTACCTCAGTCAGATTGTATTAACTCATGAACACACACACACACCAAAAAAATAATAATAAAAATAAATAAATAAATAAAATATCCCCAATATTTTTGTATACTTGGAAAGAAAAGTCATTCTCAGTATTCATAACAAAATACTCCAAGTTTTTCTTCTAAAAAAAGGTTTCATGCCTTTGCCAGCAGTATTAACTAAAATGGAAAAAAAAAATAACAATAAAAATCATAGGTTCAAAAAGGCATGCTCTTCATAGATACTCTTAACATAATATCCACGTTTCCTTAGTGCTACCTTATTGTGAGGGTATGCAGTAGGGGAAGAGTACTGTACTATACGTGAGGAACATAAAGGCTAATGGACTTTACGTTAGCGCACAATACGAGTCCGCCCGGCTTCCGCACAAAGGAGTGGGAAGAGAAGGCTGTGGCGCTGCTTTAGGAGAGCCGCCATCGTGCCCTGAGAGGAAGGAAATCTCGGTCAGGGGTCATTGCCGGTTTATCCCAACACGGCGAGGCTTTTTGCGGCGCGTTTGTGACGTCAAAGAATCCGAGGCGAGATGGTGCAGCCTGATAGTGGAGACTACTTACCTGCGCGCCACACCTGCTTTGGGGCGTGCAGGAAGTGACAGGTGTGTTTTATGATCAGCTGAGCACCACTGGAGAGAAGAGGGAGAGGAGCGCGAGTAAAGAGGGAAGAGGGGTAGGAGGAGAGGAGGAACGAGGCACAGGAAGGAAAGGAAAGGAAGAAGGAGGCGGCAGATAGCGGGGCTTTGTGTGATAACAGTACCAAGGGTGATGAGGAGCACCTGGGTCTGGGTCTGGCGCAGCTCAGGTCTGTGCTCCCTTGCCTCACCTTTTCATCATTATTTATATTTCTCTCAACCGGAGATGCTGGTGAGGGAAACGTTGCTTGGTTACAGCATTAAGTACGTGGGAGAGGAGGATCCGGGAGGGGAGGGGAAAGCTGCGAGTTGAAAATAAATCATGTTATTACGATATTAGATATACTCTTGCAATAAGAGTACTTATCTTCTTTAAACGAATATATTAAATACTTTACAAATATATAAACGCAACACTGCTTCCATAAATAACATGAATTTCAACGTTAAAGATAACAAATACAGGATGAGAGCTATTCATTGTTGTATATATGAATAACTCAGTGAGTACAACATTATTAATTAAGTCCTTGACATTTTCCGCGTATAATATTGTGAGGCAGTTGAATGGAAGAACAAGACACATAAAGAAAGAAAGATGAAAAGAGAATTTGCTGCACCTCATCAAAGTCTTTCCGGGAGAAGCGCTGCTGCCTCTTCTTGTCTTCTGCTGCTGACACTTCCTGGAAAACGCAGAGTAGGAGTTCCAGAAGCAAGGAAGAACATAAAGTGGTACTTGTTGTAGCAGGAGACAGGACATAACGATCCCTGAAATAGCAGAAGAAAGAAAAAGTAACATGGCGATCCTTGACTTAGTGTAAGGAAGGTATGGTGGTTGAAGATCTGATAAGCCTCTTCATGAAGGTGATGGGAAATTTTGTTGTGAAAAGAATAAGAGATGATGATCAATGGGGAATCAATACAAAGAAAGTCGAGATCTTTGAAGCAGCAGAAACAAGAAGATACTGTTATCTATTGAGAGATTTCTGTCATTCATGAATCAACACAGCAAAGGAAAAGTGAAGGTTTGTGCTGTTAGCTTCAGTGATGCTGTGATGAACGAAGGATGAAGAGCACTGCGGTAAAGTGATTGGTAGATGATTTTGATTTCTAATAAAGTCAAGTCTCTAGTGGGATAAACTATAATATCCCTTGTGTTGTTAAATTGTACGACTATTCCAATAGAAAAAAGACTGACATAGAAAAAGGTGAAAATGAAGTGAAACCAATGAAAAATCGAGTTAAAGTCACGAAAAATAATGAAGGAAAACAGTAAAATATATAAACCACAAACAAACATATATATATATATATATATATATATATATATATATATATATATATATAGCTTAGATGGAGATAACAAAAGAAAGATAAAACAATGAATAAGGTGAAGGAAAACGTGAGTACAGTACAAACTGAATAACACACTGCAGTGAACTGAATTGGAAGTGAGACGGACAGACGTAGAAAAAGAAAAAGAGAGGAAGAGAGAAGTAGAAGAAAAGGGGAGCACTGATGACCGCTATCCAGCAAGCACCTGCCTCTCTACCTGCCTCCCTGCTCCGCCAATCAAGGTAAGTGGCGCGGCCCATTCCCCATATACGTGTTCATTTTACGCTTTCAGTCCATCATTCGGAGGCCAGGACGCTCCCTGTGCCGCCCAGCTGGTGAGTGAGGGACGGATGTGTGACGGAAGCGATAGACAGACATAGATACCCATATAGAGGGATAAGATAGAGCCTTAAGCACTTCAGTACTGGGACACATTTTTTATCTTTAGGTTTGGGTAGGATTTGACGATTTTATTGACATTAGAAAAGCTTTATGGAGGTCAGAAGATTAATGGTCAGAGTCTTCACTCTTTTAATCTGTATATAACCGTCAAATAGTAAAAAGAACAGATGAAAAGGTTAAACTATTATAGACGTGTTTAGGAAAGCTTGGACAACTACTAAATGCATTTAGAGACAAGCGTTGATAATAGTAGATATGCAAAGGTAGGATTGACAGGTACAATTAAACATTGACTGAAATGCAAGGAATAAAAACAAGTACTAAAAGAAAGACTGACAGAGACAGTGAGACTAATTCGGACACGTCTACGTAGATAGGTACAATGATCAATAGACAAACATAAATAAGAGAATATGGACACTCGAAAACGCAAACAGACTGATAGCATGAAGAGGTACAGATGGGCACAAAGAGACACTGAAGACATTTAAGGACGTATTAAGGTATAAACATTTAATAAATCATTCTTTCAACTATACAGTGTTAATGAATTTAGGAAACAACCTTCTAGGTAAACATAGAAGAATACAGCGGAACAGAAACTAGGAGATGGAAAACAAAAGGCAGGAGTGACATAAATGTATATAGAGACGTGACAAGTGGTGCTGGAGTCACCCGTGATTTTACTTGCAGTTGAGGGTAATTGTTTTTTTCTTATGAAAGAGAACGAAAAAGAGTTGACTGAAGGTTTTGGTCCCTAAAAAGTATAGTCAGAAAAGGGGTCATACATAAATCCAGAAGTATTTTGAAACATTCTTTTTTTGCAACAGTTGAGTTGTGAACGTAAGAGAAAGTCTGAAAAACAGGCAAGCATGTTATGAAGTAGAGAAACTCCCCCCATCTTGCTGGAGCCTTCCTTGTTTTACGTCCCTATGTTTCTGTCCTGCAATGAATCACACACACTGACGGTGATGATAAATAATGAAGACGATGGCAGCGGTGGTGATGGTGGTGGATATACAGTATATAAGTAGCCACAAGACCTCATGATATGTACTTAATCCTCCAATTTGTTATCCCATAGGTAGATACAAGTAGGTACAGGTAACCGCTATTGGTCGTTGTGGGTATTAGAGTGTCACATCTTGCTGTTATGTATGGGTCTTAATACTGTAGTCTTGTTCTCAGCCATGTCGTAAGGTAAAGGGGCAGTCAAGGGGAGTAATTACGCATGGCCGTTCGCTGTCATATTTATCGTTCTGAAGGTACATATACAGGGAACCACCGCCAGCAGGAAGCCACGCTGGAGTTCATTAGGGTTAGGGACAGACAGAAAGTGAGGCGGGGCTGTGTTGGTTAAGGTAAGATGAATGTTTGAAAGGTTTTTGTTAGCATTATTATTATCAGCCTTGGTTGCGCTGCTCAAATTATATAAATGCTAATGGAGCTTGACAAGTGAACGTAACACAGGAAAATAATGAGATGGTTTCGTGTGGATGAGTGTGGCGAGACAGTGTTGATTCAGGCACGACGAGTGTTGAATTTTGAGGATTTTCTTTATCATATTTTTGGTTTATTAGTGTAACTTTATATACTCGTTAATGAAGCTCGACGGTTTAATTCTGCACAACGCAGAAAAGCAATGGAAAATCCTCTTGTGGTTGAGTGTGACAGGATATTTTTGGTTGAGATATGGCGAAAGTTGATTTTAAGGCATTTTTCATAATTCTTCTAGGATATCATTCTTACATAAAATAGTTTGCACTGATGGAGCTCAGTAAATGAATTCTACATAACATTGATGGGTAATGAAAAGTTCGTGCATGGGTGACTGAGGGTACAGTTAGTGACTACACGACTATTGTTGACTTTAAACCTTTCATTAATGAGACGCGTATTTACATTTATTCTGCTTATTATTTGGCAATTTTATAGTTTCAGAAACTCATGAGGGAATTAAAATAGTACAGACTGTAGCTATTAATTTTCCTATTTCTATAGACCCTTCCTAATGCAAATAGAATTGTCTAATCACGCCCAAACTCAAAGTAAAAATGTGTCCTAGTATTGAAGTGGTTAAAGGATTGTTACCTTATTGTATGTTGTTGCATATGAAACTCGACTTATTTGGTAAAAGTGGCGCATGCGAATAATGAAAAGTATTGCGCGATTGACTTTAGCAAGACAAGTTTTTTGGATGAAATACGATGGCATATTGAAGCGTTTTCATTATGTTCATTGTACTAATAATGTGGAAAGCGTTTTAGCTTGATACACTTTCATTACAAGCTTTCACTTGCCGTGTGAAATGCATACACTCCCACTAAGCGATATCATCGTCAGTTTTCTTAGTTATGAGATAAGTGTTTGTGTGTTCATGGTGGTGTGTTGAAACGAATATGGTTGTAGGAAGTAATAAGGAAAGAGAAATTATTTGTTTCAAAGGATTTTAGAATTACTTTATATATCTTCTTTCCTGGCAATACGTGGAAGATTATTTATACTTGCACGATGAGAAGACTAAGGTGGAGAAAAAAGCTTGAAAAAGATATGAGAACATTGGGAACATGATAACCATGCATACACACACACACACACACACACACGCACACACACACACACACACACTTAACAAACACAAGCCACACCAATAACATAAAAAAAACCCCACACACAATACACCCACACAAGACTATGTATGCATATGTATATCACCACAGCGAGCCATCCAACCAGTGAGGCAGGCAGGCAGGCAGGCAGGGAGGGAGGCCAATCTGCCCGTCGGACCTGCCCCGCTCATCCACCCGCCCTCCCTGCCTCCTCGCTGGTATGCAAATGCGATGAATTTAAATGGCCGATGAAAGAGATGAGAGGCGATGGGTGAAGGGTCGCGTGGTTGTTATTGTTGCCGGGTCCACGTGCACGGGGGAGGAGAGCTGGCTTTTTTGGGTCACTTGGCTTACACGAATATTGCACTGGATATGCGATGAAAGGGTGTCACCGGAACGTGGCTGAGAGAGAGAGAGAGAGAGAGAGAGAGAGAGAGAGAGAGAGAGAGAGAGAGAGAGAGAGAGAGAGAGAGAGAGAGAGAAAGGCAGTAAGTAATATATTATAAGAATATTGTTATCAGACAGCTGGGTGGGCTTTCAGATAAGTAGTGCCAAACGTGTGTGTGTGTGTGTGTGTGTGTGTGTGTGTGTGTGTATGCATATTTCTTTTATACAGTTAAAGCCCATAATGTACGTACATATGCCGAGTATTAGAGAGAGAGAGAGAGAGAGAGAGAGAGAGAGAGAGAGAGAGAGAGAGAGAGAGAGAGAGAGAGAGAGAGAGAGAGAGAGAAATTTCTTTATCTTCCATTCTTTATTTTGTTATTTATTAATTTTCGGTCGGTTTCGTCTCTTCTCTTTTTTAATTATTCTTCATCTAAGCATTCGTTCTTTTCTCAATTATTATTGCTTCCTTTTCTGTTTCCTTTTTTTTTTCTTTAATGTAGATGCCTTTTCTTCTTATTTTTCCATCCTTTTTCATACTCACAATCCTTTCTGCTTATCGGCATGCGTCTTTTTTTTCTTTCTCGCTCCACACACTGTCTTCCTTTCTCCTTCCTGTTTTCACCTCGTTTTCTGGTAAGGTCACACACACACACACACACACACACACACACACACACACACACACACACACACACACACACACACACACATCTAGTATATTTTTCCTTCCAGATTCCTCCTTTTAATTTCTAATGCGACGCGGCTTCTTACCTTTTAATTTCGTCTCTATTCTCTTCCTCTTGCCCACTTTCCTCTCCTCGTATCTTCAGTTTCTCTTTTTCCTTTGCTTCCTGACCTGTGATCTTATTATTCGTCTTCCCCTTTCTCTCCTTCTTTCATTTCCTCATGATCTCAATATCATTTCTTTTCTTGTGAGCTCGAATGTTACTACTCGTCTTTTTATTTTTGTTTTCTGATATTTTACTTTTTTTTGTAATGATCTTATTTGTCTTCTTCATTATATTTCTTTCCTTCTCTGGTAATCTCCGTCCTCCCAATTATATTTCAGGATGTGTTCTTATTACCGTTATTATCATCTTTATTTTCTTCTTCATTTTTATTTTTGCTTTTATTTAGAGATCTCTTCATCACTTTCCATAATTTTTCAAATCTTTTATCTTGTCCTCCTTCTCCTCCTCTTCCTCCTCCTCCTGCCCCACCTTCTTTTTTTGATGTATGTATTTCTTACCTCATACCTTATATTTTCCTCTTACTTTCCACGGATATATCTTAATCCGGAATATATCTTATCTTAATATCCGGAATATATCTTATATATATATATGTTTCGTCTTTTATTCTCCTACTTTCTTCTTCCCTTTTCTTCTTGATTTTATTTCGTCTTACGAACCTTTTTGTACAATACGTTATTTATTATTTTTTTCACCCTCCCATTACTTCTTTTATCTATTTGCCCTAGCTTCCTCCTCCTCCTCCTCCTCCTTCTCCTTCTCCTCCTCCTCTTCCTCCTCCTCATCCAAATCCTTTTCCTTCGAGAAGTATTTCAGGTTAAACATTAACCTAGTTTCTTCATGCTTAGAGTCACTCCAGGACGCTACATTTTATCTCATTTGTATTCCTGGAAAGAAGATGATGATGACTCGGGAAATGTGTTTGTGTGTGTATGTGTGTGTGTGTGTGTGTGTGTGTGTGTGTGTGTGTGTGTGTGTGTGTGTGTTTTATCGGTGCTCTTTCTACTTCAGTCATCTTATTTTTATTCTTATTCCTTTCTTTCTTTTTGTTGGTTTACAGAGAATTTTTCATTTTTCGTATTTTCTGGTTTTTTTTTTTTTTT
>JAHFWG010000120.1:260809-273989 GCA_020233015.1 Callinectes sapidus | reverse complement strand
GGTCACGAATGGGGAAGGTCACGACTGAGTCACTCATTACTCACCACACACTCACACACACACACACACACACACACACACACACACACACAGCTCTAAGCTCCCTCCATTATGGTAAAGCTGGCGATCACGAATCCTGCACGTGAACAAGACAGTGGTGAATTACACACACACACACACACACACACACACACACACACACACACAAACATTAGAGCACTTGCCAAAATTCAGGACCCCTCTTAATATTACTGGTCTAAAGTCACATCAGTATTCTTCATAGACCAAACAAACTCCTTATAAACAGTTACGTACTATTAGCAAGAAGAGCCTCTATCTAGACAGACTCCTTACATCAGAGCTCTAAAGTGTCCGCCACGTTGCCTGTAAACGTGGAATCGAATCCTGTCTACGGACCATGACAGAAACCCATAAAACACTGCGGCGCTGACATGAGGGCTGATGATAATGATGATGACGCTGATGGCAAGGGGGAAGGGAGTGGTTAAGGGTAGTGGTGGGGAAAGGGAGAGGACGGGAGGCAGGAGGGTATCTTGTGAGGGAGGGTGTGTGAACCAATATTTCTGTCGACGAGTCTTGACGAGGCGAAAACAGTGGAGTTTGAGCCGTAAATGTTAGCGTCTAAGGCTGTCACGTGATTCTGGGAAAGACAATCGGTAAAGGTTCAGCAGGTCCTCTGGTCTTCTCTCGCCCTCCGTCGCCCACACCGTCGCCACCACGCAGGGCTGCAGCTCCCACGCTACTCCTCCCACCCACACATCTTCCTTCCTGCCCGCCCGTACGGCCCTTCCTCTATCCTGCCGCAGGTTCATTGGCTTTCATCCTGCTGCAGCCCCCACCTACCCTCCCTCCTCATGCCCTCCTCCCTGGCGCTCTCTACCCTTCTCTCCTCCAGCCCTCCCTCCCTCCCCTTCACTCATGAGTTACCTCATGTTCTCCTCTCACAGGCGTTACTTGTTTGTGTTCTGCACTCAGCTTTCTGTGTGTGTGTGTGTGTGTGTGTGTGTGTGTGTGTGTGTGTGTGTGTGTGTGTGTGTGTGTGTGTGTGTGTGTGTGTGTGTTTCTGGAATAAAGATCCGGTTTAGTTTCTTGGAAATATACATTTTCTTGATTCGACAACCAGTATTTATCTATGTAATTAACTCTCTCTTTATATATTTACGTTGTTATGACGGCACGAAATCATTAATGTGTATGTGTGTGTGTGTGTGTGTGTGTGTGTGTGTGTGTGTGTGTGTGTGTGTGTGTGTGTGTGTGCGCGCGCGCGCGCGCCAGCTGCTGATAAAACACATAGGCATGAATATTTTGATGTCATCTTTTATGACTTGTCCCACAGCGTCACCTGGTAACAAGAAGGAGGTGGTGGTGTTATCCTTCCCAGGTGACAGTGGATGTCACTAGGTTATGTAACGCCTACCTTCCTGCTCTGTTACGTTACCCTGTCCCTGTCACCACTGCCACGGCCGCCGCCACCTTCTGACGTCACCTGTCTGACCCTAACTAAGACATCCAGCCTCCATGCGTCTCTCTCTCTCTCTCTCTCTCTCTCTCTCTCTCTCTCTCTCTCTCTCTCTCTCTCTCTCTCTCTCTCTCTCTCTCTCTCTCTCTCTCTTAGTGTTCCTCCGCCGATCAGGTCCTAGCCTTTGTCTGTCCACCGAGAGGGTATCTGAGGCAATCGGGAGAAAGAAGCAGGAGGGGAAGGGAGAGAAGAACCAGGAGGAGGAGAGGCTGTGTATAGAAAATAAGAAAACCCCTCCCTTAGCCACTCCTCCTTCACTCACTCTCCCTTCCCCCCTTGTGGTCTCATATCAGAGGAATTTGTAGTGTGGTTAGGAATTGGGTTGAGTCAGGTTGGCTACAGGGAGAGGCGAGGCAAGGAGGGGGGGGGGTGACCAGGGTTAACTCGGGTGGCACCAATGGCAAAGTGGCAGCAGAGGTGGCGGCGCCCTTCGGAACTACAGATGGGTGGTGGGGACAGTCAAGACAGTGGCAGCGGCAAGGAGTGAGGAGTAGCTTCGGGTGGGGAGTGAGTCACCCTGCAGCGGCCCCTCTTCTCAGGCCGTCACAGTTCCGGCTATCTAACCTCTCCTCCTGAGGGTCCCAAGGGCATCTCCTCCCTCCCCTATCCCTCCTGTTCTCCCTCGGGCCTCAAAATTCTACCTGCGCCATCTCCTCGGGCCGTCCTGTTCCCTGCGAGCTCGTCCGGTGCGAACTATTAGGCAATGTGGACTATTTTTTAAGGCATCACGGGTGGTAGTTTTAGGGAGGCGGTGCTGGTGGCGGAAAGGGAAAGAAGGGGGTGTGTTTCTGGAAGGCTGTGGTCTGGAAGGGGCGAACAAGTGCTGCTGATGTCTGAGGAACGGGAGGAAAGGGTTTTGGCATCAGCGCTGGTAATTATTCACGTGCGGTGTTGTTTTAAAGGAGCAGAGTTTGCTGGAAGGGATTCGTCGTTAAGTAAAGATTGACTGTTTTTTTTAATCGTTTAATTTCACCTTTTTCTTTTTTTTATTTTAACTGGATGAAAAGTTACGTCAGATTTGATATTTGTTGATTCTGTGTGTGTGTGTGTGTGTGTGTGTGTGTGTGTGTGTGTGTGTGTGTGTGGAGCTGATCACGTAACAACAAAAACTTCACAATGGTAATAACAATAAAAAAGCGAACAATAGCCAACAACACCTAATACGAGCAAATAAATAGAGTGCACTACAATTTGCACATACAATAAACACAAATAACCCCATGGTGCCCTTTCAACAAATACGAGGAGAAGCAAGCCTTAAGAAGATTACTACAACCCCTCGCTATACATTCCCTCCCAAAGCTACCCTTCTCATCGCCTTTCTTCTTGCGTCCTCTCTCCCTCCCTCCCTTCCTCCTCCCTCCCACTCCTATGATATACTTGGCGATGGCTTAGGCCTCTGGTAAATACTTGTCGTAGGCTTAATGTGTTAATGAAGAAGGGTGATAAGTACGAGGGGAGGTGTGGCGGAGGTGTGGCAGACAGCAGTAGTAGTTAGGGTGGATCAGAGGTAGCGGGACATGAGGAGAGAGAGAGAGAGAGAGAGAGAGAGAGAGAGAGAGAGAGAGGCCACTGACAGAAGTTGAGAGAGAGAGGCCACTGACAGAAGTTGAGAGAGAGAGGCCACTGACAAGTTGAGAGAGAGAGGCCACCGACAGAAGTTGAGAGAAAGAGGGAGAGGGAGAGAGAGAGAGAACGGTGCAGAGTCCACCCGTTGTGGCCCCCCGATGGTGCTGTGGCTGAGACTCCTGCCGCTGCTGCCTGCCTGCCTGCTCCCTCCCTCCCTCCCTCCCTCTTACACATACACACAAACACAGCCTGCGTGAGTGAGAGACTGTTTCAGGGAGGCATCACGAGGCGGCAGGTTAAGGCGTGCTGGGTTAGGTTAGGTTAGGATTCGTGATGGTAAAGACGAGTGGTAGTATAATAGCGGGAGGTGGCGGGGGCGTGCGTGTATGTCTGTCTGTCTGTCCGTCTGTCTACCAGTTCGCGCAGGCATCCACTTGTTGGTACCCCGTCTCCGCCTCACCCCTCCTTCCTTCCCTCTCCCTCTTGCTCTCCCTCACCCGCTCCCTAGCCCGTCCCCGCTCTCCCTACCTACCTCCCTCTACGGCCCCTCTCCGTCGGCCCTCCACCCCTCCCCTGCCTCCCCATCCCCCGCGGGCTAGGTGGCTGACGGTGACCGACTAACCGAGTGACTGACTGACTGACTGATTGTTAAGTTCTTCCCGTAGCTTGTGATTCAGAGAGAGAGAGAGAGAGAGAGAGAGAGAGAGAGAGAGAGAGAGAGAGAAGGAGGGAGGGAGGGAGGGAGGTAATGAGAGGGGGGGCACGTGACGTCAACCTCGACTTGTTTCAGCCCACCCTGTATTTTAACGACAATTAAATCAACTAGAATACAGAACTGTAATTCAGTAATTAATAAACTGTGATTCAGAGAGAGAGAGAGAGAGAGAGAGAGAGAGAGAGAGAGAGAGAGGGAGAGGGAGAGGGAGGGAGGTAATGAGAGGGGGGGGGACGTGACGTCAACCTCGACTTGTTTCAACCCACCCTGTATTTTAACGACAATTAAATAAACTAGAATATAAAACTGTAACCTCGTAAATAGAGAAAATGCTAATCCGCGAAGCTGTCAAAAGGGAAAAAAAAAATATATGTATTCCAAAGGAAATCCAAAACGTAATGCGAGGGGAAAAAAATTAATGACAACATTGGCGGGAGTTTAAATTTCGCCTGGCTCTGAACGGAAAACAAAAGACAAGAAACCAACCACCTTGTTTATTAGATTAGTTAGTACCTCTTAAGTGTTGAACTGCCTCATTGACATACCTCGGCCAGCACCAGATGCGGGGATATGTGAGGGGCGCACTACCGTATCACTTGTATTATGTATGAAGTAGGGAACTAAGACGCAAATACTGTCACTCACCACTCTGCTAGGGTAACTGAACCCGCGCCTCCTCCTGCACCTGAGCCGTGACGTCAGAGGATAGGCGCACAGTTCCCTTTAAATTAGTTGTGGTTTTTTTTTTTCTTGATATATAGCTTACTCAAGGTTAGATTCTTTATATTTTGGTTATTGGTATTTCAGCTGGTAGGTTTTGTGTTGATGGTGGTGGTTGTGGATCTGTTGTTGGTATTGGTAGTGGATGTACTGGTGTTGTTGGTAATGTTATTGTTGCCATAACATGTGTATCTTGTGCGCAAGTGCTCCTTTTATGCCAGTATTCGCGCGCTTTTTGTGTGGTACGTGACCTGTGTGTGTGTGTGTGTGTGTGTGTGTTCACTGTTGCGATCGCCTGCTGTTCTTCCAGCCACCCTTTTCCCTATGGAGCAAGCTCAGAGCTCACAGACTGATCTTCGGGTAGGGCTGAAACCACATCACACACTACACACCGGGACACCGAGGCCGCGCTAGGGACGAACTTGGGCCCTCTCGGATGTGTGTGTGTGTGTGTGTGTCGCGTGACCCGACAAGTGCATACAGTCTCTCTCTCTCTCTCTCTCTCTCTCTCTCTCTCTCTCTCTCTCTCTCTCTCTCTCTCTCTCAATGCCTCTACACACCACCAACATCTCCATAACCACGACCACCGCCACCACCATTACAATCACCACTATTACCACCATCTCCACTTCCATCACCGCCACCACCACCACCACCATCACCACGCCATGACTTGAGCGGGTTGTTGTTATTTTTAGTGATGCATCACCACCACAGCCCTCCACCTACACCACCACAACACTCCGCCTAGTGTGTGTGTGTGTGTGTGTGTGTGTGTGTGTGTGTGTGTGATGAATTTGTTGTTTGCATTTATTTGTGGGCAGTATATGATTATTCTCTTGCACACACACACACACACACACACACACACACACACACACATACACACACACACACACACACACACACACACACACACACAACGCAACAAAATCAACCACATCAAAGTACAAAATAAGCTACAACTAAATCAAATGATGGGGGGGGGGGGGAAAAAGTGAGCAAAATCTTTACTCATCTTCCTCCTTCACCTTACACACACACAGACACAGACACTAACCGCTCCCTCTCTCTCTCTCTTCTCCCCGCCCCCGCCCTCTAGGTGTGCCAGGAGGAGCAGCAAGAGGAGGAGGTCTTCACGCTCGCCATGAACATGATGGACCGTTTCCTGTCGCTGGTCAAGGTGAAGAGAAACCAGCTCCAGCTCCTCGGCACAGTCTGTCTCTTCCTCTCGTCCAAAATCAAGGAGTCCCCGCCCTTGGACCCAACGCGCCTCGTTTACTACACCGACTTCTCCATCACCATCGAGGAGATCAGGGTGAGTAGAATGTTCTGGAGACGTTTTTAGTGCAGTTATTGGCGGCTGCAATGAATGAGGGGGGGGGAGGCTTTCCTTGAGCTAAACTGTCTTGCTCCATCTACTTCCATTTGTATCGTCAACCCACTGTGCTACATGAAAATATGGTACTCTGTATTACAAAACTAATCAAAAAGATATGCAAGTGAATAAAAAAAAAAAGATAGAAAATAAAACCTTGTTGGTAACGAAATAAGCACGACAAAAACACCTCAAATACCACACGGAATATCAAAACTAACTTCAGCTTTAAAGGAAGAGCAGGAGTATGAGGACGAATAATAAGAGGGGGGAGAGAAGAAGGTCAAGTAAGGGTCTATACTAAAGTGAATAAGGAAGATGGTATAGATGCGTGGGAAATAAAGAATGGAAGAAGAGGGAAGCGATAGATTATGGAGTTAAGGATATGACAAGTGCCTGCTGCAATTAAGGAAGATGGAGGAAGGGGGTGGCTAAGAGGAGTCAGTTACGAAGAGGAGGAGGAAGGAGTAGAGAGAGGGAGGGAGGGAGGGAGGAAGTGTTTGTGTGTTTGTGTCTGAGAGGATTACCGTGAGAGAGAGAGAGAGAGAGAGAGAGAGAGAGAGAGAGAGAGAGAGAGAGAGAGAGAGAGAGAGAGAGAGAGAGAGAGAGAGAGAGAGAGAGAGAGAGAGTAAATGGTTCACGTCTCTCTCTTCTCTTCTCTCGTCTCTTTTCCTCTCCTCCTTCCTCCTCCTCCTCCTCCTTCTCCTCCTCCTCCTCCTCCTCCTCCTCCTCCTCTTCGGCCACCAAAAGAAGATAAAAATAGAAACCATCATCTTTTCTCCCTTCTTCCATTTCCTCTCTCCTCCCCTCCTCCCTTCTCCCCACCTTCCCCCTCCTCCTCCCCATCCCCTCCCCATCCTTATCCACTTCCCTGCTGCTGCTGCTACCTGTTCTTCCCCCCACCCCCCACCTGACCTTCCCCCTACTCCCTTCTCTCCCCCCCCTCCCCCATTACCTATCCCTTCCCCTCCCCTCCCTTACCCTAACCTGTATTTCTTGTTCACCTATTCTTTTCTTTCGTCTCTAACCTACGTGGACTTCCTCTTCTTCCCTCTGTTGATGTGTGATTTCTGTTTCTTCGTTGTATTTGCTTTGTTATTGTCGTTTTTTATTTTGGTATATCTTTCTTCGTTTATATCTTATTATTATTGTTATTTTCATTACGTCTTGTTTTTCTTGGTTGTATATTTCTTTTCTTCGTTCATCTTTCTTCGTTTACATCTTCATTACTTCTTCTTATTATTATTTTCTTCATTTTCTTCATTACATCTTACTTCCTTCGTTACATCTTTCTTCTTTGCATCTTCTTTACATCTTTTCTAGTTACATCTTTCTTCATTACATCTTCCTTCATTACATCTTTCTTCATTACATCTTCCTTCATTACATCTCTTTTAGTTACATCTTACTTTTATCCCTATTTGATTTTCCATTAGTATTTACGTGTGTTTAATTTACATCCCAGTGTTAGGTGTTAGGTGTGGACTAAGTGGTTTTTCTGCAATTGAGGTTAAGTGTGTTTTTTTATGTTATTTGCTATGTTTTTTATGTGTTTTGAGTGTTTTTCTAATGTTATTTCGTCTTTTTTAATATTTACGTTCTCCTTCGCTAATTCCCAAGGTTCTTTTCCCCTTGATCTTTATCTTCTCTCTCTCTCTCTCTCTCTCTCTCTCTCTCTCTCTCTCTCTCTCTCTCAACAAGTCATACATGTTCATCTTCCTGCTATTCTTCTTCCCCTTGGCCTTCCCCACTCCTCCCCCTCTAACCTTGACCTTCCCCTCTCCTCCCTCACTCCCCTCACTCCCCACCGTATCCCCACGAGGCACAGTACCGTGTTAGGAGTGACTGGGGGTGGCTGGACACACGCTGGAAGGACACCCATTACTCCTATCCACGCCTCCTTCAGCGCCTCCTGCAGCAGACACACCCGCGCTCACCCACAGTCACTCAGGTAATGCAGATAAGCAACGCACCACCACCACCACCACCACCGCCGCCACCACCATCACCACCACTGCTTTCCTGTTCCGCCAATGGGGTAGCGCGCTGTTACGTTTTCTATTGTGATTGGTGACTAGTTCAGGTAGGACACTGGTGCACCTGCTTGCTTCCTTGCTTCCCTGGGCTGGGGGTACTTATTAGCTGGTCTCTTCCTCTTATTTCTTTCTCTTTTTTCTCTCCTTCTTCTTTCTCTTTCCTCCTTTCACTCCTTTGTTTATTATTTTTTTTGTACTTTTCTTTTTTTTATCCTTCTCCTTTTTTTATCCTTCTACTTTCGTGTGTGTGTGTGTATGTGGGCTTTTTTGTTTTGTTTTTGTTATCCTGTAGTTTACCATTTCACATTTTTCATGTTTTCTTTTGTTTTCCTTTTTTCTATCTCTCTCTTTTTTTTCATCTCAAAACAATCTTCCTCTTCCACTCTTTTCTCTCCTTTCTTCCTTTCATTTCTCTCTCTAACCTCCTTTTATCTCATCCCTCATCTCTTCCCTTTCTCCATCCCAGTTAAAATTATTCCCAGCTTATCATTTTCAAGAATCCACACGCAGGATCCTTTAATGGAGCTTGAAAGGGATCGAATTCCTCTCCTGAACCCTTATAATTAATTCCCCGTAAGGTGTCGAGAGATGATTCACAGCACACCGCCCTCCCTCCCTCCCTCATTTCTCGGTACAAGCTTTATAAGGTATTGGATTCTCCTTCTGGACGTTTATGATGGATTCTGAGTAAGGGGTTCAGTTTTATAAAGGGTTCAGTGGATGTGTTAGTCTCTTTTTTAATGTTTTGGTGTTTATCCATTTCATTCTTTTTTTGTTTTGCTAGGAAAGATGGGAGGGAAGAAGATGGTAGGTGGATGAATAAAATAGGGAGGAAAAAAGAAAGAAGGAAAGAAAAAGGGATAGATAGATAGATAAACAAATTCATAAATATAGAAAGGAGGAGGAGGAGGAGGAGGAACAAGAACAAGAACAAAAGAACAAGAATAGTAACAAGAAGAACAAGAAGAAGAAAAGACGAAGAACAACAACAACAACAACAACAACAACAACAAGAAAAAGAAGAAGGAAGAGGAGGAAGAAAAAGAAGAGGAGGAGGAAGAAGGAGGAGGAGGAAGAAGAAGGAGGAGGAAGAAGAAGAGAAGGAGGGAGAAAAAGAGGAGGAAGAAGAAGAGAAGGAAGATGAAGAGAAGGAGGGAGAAAAAGAAGAGGAGGAAGAAGAAGAAGGGAGGAGGAGGGAGGAGAAAGAGGAAGGGCCACAGAAGCAGGTAAGGAACGCCGAGAAGAGAGATTTTGGTGTTTACTTCTGCTCACACCACAGCAAACACTCGTCCAGCCTTGACCTTCCCTTCTACCCTTCACCCTTCCCCCTCCATACCCCTTCCCTTCCCTTCCCTTCCCTTCCCTCCTCCTTTAATCTTATACTTCACCTTCTCTTATCTCTCTCTCTTTCTCTTTATTTTTTTTTCTCTCCCTCACTTTTGTTCCTCATTTTGCTTCTTCCTTCTTCTCTGTACAATTTCTCCTTGACTTTTATCCCTTATTTACTTCCTTTCTCTTGTTTTGTTTATGTTTTCTTTTCTTCTTCCTCTCTCTCTCTATTCTGGTCTTTGTTTTATCAGTATTTTTCGATTTTCTACTTGTTTCTTTTCTTAGTTTTCTTTTTTTCATGTATTTTTTTCTGTCAATCTCTTTATTTTTGGGACATTTTTCTATTTAACATTTTCTTCTCCCTTCCCTTCATTCGCTAACTACTCATTTGCATTATCTTTTTCTTTCTTTACTTCTCTATTCCCTCATTCGTTCCTATTTTCCTTGTTTTTCTTATTTCTTATCATTCACCTTTCGTCTCCTTGTTGTTTCCTTCGTTTATATTACTTCTTCTCTTATTCCCTCTTCTAAACACACCCAGAGACAGATCCTTCCCTCTCTCCCTCTCTCTCTCTCTCGTCCCTCCTTCAGCATCACCCCATCACCCCGTCACCCCGTCACCCCGTCACCTCCTAGCAGTCTATCACATTACACAGAGATCTGCCACCGCATCTCTCCTCACCACACGCTCATTCCCAGCTCCCTCTTGTGGTCACGGGCGATGTTAGCCCAACCTCCCTCCCTTAGTAGAAGTATAGATGAATGTGGGATATAAAATGATAGGGAAATGAATGAGTAAAAGGAGTAAATGTGGTGTGGGGAGTGTTGTTGTGTTGGTGGTGGTTTGTGTTTTGTTATTGTTGTAGTTGTATGATGATGATGATGATGATGATAATGATAGTGAAAGACAAAGAGAGTGAGAGAAAGAGGAACAATTGGAAAATGATAAAAATGATGAAAAAGATGATAGTGATGATGGTTGGTGGTGGGCAAGGGAGGAGTAAGGGAAGCAGAAGATGGTGATGGTGATGGTGATGCTGGCAGCTCCACCCACACCCCTCCCTTCCTCCCTTTTCTTTCTGTTATCTGCCTATTAATCATCATCTTTCTCACCCCTTCGCCATTAAACACCATTACTACTCTCTCTCTCTCTCTCTCTCTCTCTCTCTCTCTCTCTCTCTCTCTCTCTCTGCTCTTCATCTTCTTCAACAAGGAGAGGTTAAAACTTTGAAAACTGAATTAAAAGACAGAAAAAACAGAGAAAGAATAAGATAAACAACGACAAAACAAATCAAAGAAGAAAACAATGAAAACAAGAACGAAAAGAAAACGAAAGTAAAAGATACAAAAAAATGCACTAACTTAGACAATAATAACATAGAAAACATAGAAAACATAGCCATTGCAGATAACATTACACAGGTGACTTCTTAACTGATCAGGTGAAGGCGTGCTTTCCCTTACCTGAGTCTGGGCCAAGGGAAAGTTAATTACAGGTGAGAGGTGAATAGAAGAGGAGCCTGGGACACCTGGGGGGGCGGGGGGGAAAGGGAGAGAAAGGGAAGGGAGTAGGAGAAAGGAAGGAGAGAAAGAAGGAAAGTCCACAGATGAGAGAAAGATGAAAGAAAGAGATAAAAAAAGGAGAATTATAAATGAGAACAGGAAAGAAAGGCAGAAAAAAGAAGAAAATTGACTAATGGAGAGAATATAGAATAAGGAGAGGATTAAGAAGAGGAGAGAGAGAGAGAGAGAGAGAGAGAGAGAGAGAGAGAGAGAGAGAGAGAGAGAGAGAGAGAGAGAAGGGAGGGACGAAGGTAAAGCTAACACGCAAGCATTCTCTCCCTCACCCTTACTGTTCTCCCTTACCCCTTCATCTCTCCCTCTTAAGGTCATCTCGCTGTCCAGATGCTTTACTAACTCACCCTCCCCTCCTCCTCCTCCTCCTCCTCCTCCTCCTCCTCCTCCTCCTCCTTACACACTACTCCGTTACGCCAAAAAAAAAAACTCCCCAGTCTTCATATTCTTGTTCTCCTCCTCTCCCCACTCCCTCTCCCCTCTCCCTCTCCCTTCTTCACCTCTTCTTCAGCTACAAAACCCGTGGCTCGCATACACAAACCCATGATTCTTCTTCTTCTTCTTCTTCTTCTTCTTCTTCTTCTTTCTCTTTTTTTATTTTTTTCTTGTGATTTCTTTAGGTTTTTATTTCTTAATTAAGTCATTCATTCCTTCGTGTATTAATTTTTTTGTACTTTTTCGTCTTTTACTGTTGAATTTTGATATGTGTAGGGTGTTCTTTCTCTTAATTATCTTTTATTATTTTTCTTATCGATGTTTGTTAAGATTTCGTTGTTTTAGGAGTGTGTTGTGGTGAGCATCGCAGTGAAAGAGTTCAAATCTGCCTCTGGAACCATAAAAACCCTCTTGAAAACGATTTACTTTCCACCACGACTATTTTCCAAACCCACAGAGATGATTAGCAGGCTTTCTAAAGTATTTCTCCAATTAACAATGTAGAAATATTGTCACTCTGCCTCTAGAACCATAAAACACCCTAAAAACGTATATAAATCAAACTAAAGCCTTTAAAAAATAGTGGAGATGAAACATAAACACGCAGTTGAAAATACTTTGCGATTTCTAAAGTATTTCTCCAATTAACAATGTAGAAATATCGTCACTATACCTCTAAAACCATAAAACACCTAAAAAACACATATAAATCAAACTAAAGCCTTTAAATAAACAGTGGATTAGAAGCACAAATGGGTAAGAGAAGACGAGCCATTTCCCTGACCCACACAAGCACCCCACGCCACTAGACTCCCCGTGACCTGCGCCCTGCATGACTCAGCTCACCCATGACCCACTGCATGACCAACACGAACCAAAGCAATACGTGTGCAGCCTCAAAAAACGACCTGAACTCCTCGCTGTGAATAAGACATGAGGGTTCTGATCTCCTCTGTGTGGGCTTACGAAGATGCGTCTAAGTGGGTTACTCTGCCTTATACAGTGGAAAGAGAGAGTTATCTGTTGGTGTGTGAATGTCTGGGGGTTTAATGGAATGGTTTTTGGTAGTTTGTGAGTGTTATTAGTAGAAAAATATTACCTGTATATGTATTCCAAATGAAATAACTGAATACTATTAGCAGGGAAATATTTACAGGTTTGTGAGTGTTAATATTAGCAGAAAAGAAATATTCATAGATATATACCAACCAAACCTAATCTAACCTAAACTATGATAACTTAACATCATATTATATTACTAAGGAAAAATTCATACATTTTCTAGTGTTAATAGTAGCAGAAAAGCAATATTTATAGATGCATTCCAAAGCTAATCTGATCAAAACATAAACTAAAACAAGAGTGATCTGCAGAATAAACAAAATATAAGAGGAAACAACCTCAAAGTTATTTCATGAACAAATATTTGGATCATGGCAACATATGGTGAACAATTTGTAATTCTAAATAACTTGTGACTTGATTCTTTGATGACCTGAACAGTGAATCAGTGTGAAGAAAAAGAAAACAAAAAACTACAAAGACACACCTGTTAATTGCACCTGTTACTGAGGAAGCCACGTGTACCTGTTAATTAAAGACACACCAACACAAAACTCATCAAGGTGTTCAAAAAAACTCCTGAATTCTCACCTGTCCTTATTCCAGGTAGATACGTGAAAGATTTGTTAAGGCGTTCCTAATTAACTTTTCACCTGTGGCTCTCAATTACAGGTACGCTCTTGAAGGTTCTGCTAACGAGGCCCAAGGTTCATGTCTCACCTGGATTCTCACCTGTGACTCTTAATTACAGGTAGATTTGTGGGGGTTCTCTTAACGAGGTCCATTTTTTCACATATGGCTCTTAATTACATGTAAACTCG
>JAHFWG010000120.1:123606-133606 GCA_020233015.1 Callinectes sapidus | reverse complement strand
AACAAACAACTTCCCAACAACAACAACAGCAACAACAAAAAAGAGGCAAAAGGTGAAGGCCAGTGTTAATTACTTCGTGTTAATCCAGCTAAGTAAACGTTTCTCCTTCCCTCAGTACTTAGAACACACACAAAAAATAGGTAATTGGAAGGAGCGCTTTTCGTTAATTAAAGAAAATACCTGCGTACTGTACACATGACAGGTAAATCAAACACCTTTCCTGTTATACAAAAAAAAAGAACCTTCGAGGAAATACTAGGAAATACACTGATTAATTGAGAAAATCCTTGTTATCTGTCTCTTTTGCTTATCTCTAACACTACACTAAGAAAAATGAAAAAGACTGTAGAAGGAACACACAATTTTCATCTCAAATACTAACTGTACTTCACTCCCTTTTCTCTTCATTCACTCCTCACCTCTCCCAAACCCTCACCTCTCTCTCACTCCCTCTTCAACACTACACTCCATCTTCACTCCTCTTTACCCACTCCTTCCCTCTCCCAAACACTCTGTACTTCACTCCCTCTCCTCTTCACTCCCTCCTTCCCTCTCCAAAACCAACTCACTCCTGTTCACTCCACAACTAGCTTAACTAACATCCCCAGCCTGCAGGAGAAGGATGCCTTCTACATCCCCTTCTACACTAGCCAGGTAAGTGACGGGTTGATTAGTTGGTCTTGATTTCCCGGTACACACGTCCAGGTAAATAAATGCTTGAAAATAAACATGTGTGAAGATAAAAGTGGTAGTTATAGATTGTGTAGCGAGGTTGTTAGTGGCTGGTGTCTATTATATAAGGTGGTTAAGTGGTGGAAGGCGAGATAAGTAGTGAGGGACAGGTGATGTAGACAGGTAAGGCACTCAGGTGTACTCACAGTGGTGGTGGTGGTGGTGGTGGTGGTGAATGCAGGTGTGTGTGGTTTGGACACTCGAAACTTACCTGTGGAAGAAAATAAATGGTGTGATTATATAACATGTTGTGAAAAGTATTGGATATTCATAAGACTGTTTAAATTGGGTTAACAAAAGTAACGACAAATATCACTACTACTACTACTACTACTCCAATAATAACGCTGATAATAATGATAATAACAGTAGTAGTAGTAGTAGTAGTAGTAGTAGTAGTAGTAGTAGTAGTACCAACAACAACAATAATCATACTACCACCACCACTACCACCGCCGCCGCCGCCGCCGCTATAAACCAATACTAATAATGATAATGACACTAATAACTTGTACCCTGTCTGCCGAGCCTTACCTGGCCAGCAGCACCCCTTTCCCCGCCGCTCACCTGGCAGCCCCGAGCAACACAGGTGAGGTGTCCAACAGGAAAAAACTCTTAGTAATCTTGAGCTCCTCGTGATAGAAGGTGACAAGAACACTGTGCTGAGTTTTGTGTTGTTTTGCGGCGTGTTGTGTTGTATTGTGTGTGTGTTGAAGTTGTGTTGTTTTCAGGAAGGACTGTGGGGGTTTGTTGGTGGTGTTTTTTTGTGTTGTGTGTGTGTTGAAGTTGTGTTTCTTTGAGGAGGTACTGTTGGGTTGTTGTTGGTGGTGTTTT
Organism: Callinectes sapidus; assembly: GCA_020233015.1. Classification (NCBI taxonomy): domain Eukaryota; kingdom Metazoa; phylum Arthropoda; class Malacostraca; order Decapoda; family Portunidae; genus Callinectes; species Callinectes sapidus. The sequence continues at coordinate 132,040 of JAHFWG010000120.1, read as the reverse complement.
TGTGTTGTATTAGGATGGTTTTGTTTATGTATTGATTTGTTTTAGGTGAGGAATGTGTGTTTGAGGAAGTGTTGAGTGGTGTGTTGCTAGAATGTTACTGTGTGTTTGTGTTGTTTTTGTTTTGTTTTGTTTTGTTTTGGTGTGCGTTACATAAGTGTTGCTTTTAGTTATCTAGTACGGTTTGTGCCTCTGATGTTGTGTTACGTGTATATCGAAAGCCATTTACACACACACACACACACACACACACACACACACACATACACCTGCCCTTCATTTAAAGTGTGGCAAACTCCTGCTCTATAATCAAACTAAAGCAATTCTTTTTCCTTTCAATCATCATAAAGTGAATCTTTTTAACTTTTTTTCAGATAACTGCGTGGGAAAAATATTGCGCCTTCTGTCGATCGTAGCTAAGTGAATACCAAAAAAAAAGGAGAGATCTAATACTCAATGCAAGATAAGAAACAGAATTCAATCACAATAAATAAGGACTTACAGACAGACAAAGAAAAACTAGATCGGACCAGAGAGAGATATGAAGACAAACAGACAGAGATAAACAGACCAAACTGGACTAGAAAGACAGACAGGTAGACAGACAGACAGACAAGAACCACACCAAAAAAAACACACAAAAACATTACACCAGACAAACAGACAAACATACCAAAGAGATAAAAAGAAAACAAGACAAGTGAACCAGAAAATTGAAATATCGAAACACAAGTAAATCACACGAAAAAGAAAACAAAAAACGAGGATTGAAATGCAGAGTCAGAATTGGTTAGCATTTCCTTTGGGTGAATAGAGAAAGAGTGCCACCAGCTTCACGTCAGAAGGGAGGGAGGGGGGGATGGCACCTCACCCTCCCCTCACCTTCACACGGAGAGGCAGGAAGGGCACTGGATAAACCGAGAAAGAGAAAGATAGAGAAAAGTGAGCAAGAAAAGAAAGAAAAGGTACTGGATAAACCGAGAGAAAGAGAGATAGAGAAAAGTGAGAAAGAAAAGAAAGAAAGGGTACTGGAAAGACCGAGAGAGAGAGATAAATAGAGAAAAGTGAGCAAGAAAAAGAAAGAACAAATGAAAGAAAGGGAGTAGAAGTGAAAAATAGAAAAAAACAGTAAGTACTCCCTGTTTTCTTTCGTTCTCTTCACACTGGATATATAAAAAGAAAACAAACAAGAAAGAAAGAAAGAAAGAGAAAGAAAGAAAGAGAGAAAGAAAAGAAAGAAAAAGAGAGAAAGACTAAGAGTGAGATACCAACACAACACTAAGTACTCCCTCCCTCACAATCTCACACCCTCCCTCCCTTTCTACTAACACCCTTTCCCTTCCTTCCCTCCAAAGAAAGGGAGAGAGAGAGAGTTACCGACACAACACTCAAGTACTCCCTCCCTTTCCCTCCCTCTCCCTCCTTCCCTCCACCAACCACGCCCTTCCCAGCCCTCCCTTCCCCGCCTCCACCCGCCTGAAGCCCCTAATGAGACGAGAGGACACACAAACAAGCACAATAACAAGACAGGACTCAGCCATCGATAACTCCTGCTGGGGGGGGCGAAGGAGGCTACACCGCACCTTCGTCAGACAAACAATGAAGGTTCTAGTGTTGCTGGTGGTGGTGGTGGTGGTGATGGTGGTGGTGAGGGTACAAGGGGGTAGTCATAGTGTTCTTGAGAGGTACTTAAGGGCTGCTGACGAAGGAAGTGCAGGTAAAAAAGGTGTTTTGCGAGGTTTTAAGGAGGTTCTGGGAGGTGGAAAGGATTCGCGTGTGGGATCAAGGACTTCAAGGCGAAAAGAGTTGGGAAATCAAGAGGAAAATAAGATGAAAGGAAGGAAAAGATTGATGGAAGGCTTGAAAACGAAAAAATATGAACGACACAAAATAAAAGGTAATGATTTCTTTTTTTTTCTCTCTCTCTCTCTTTCTCTTTCTCATCTTCATCTTTACTATTCCATACATTTGAATCTATAAATGATGTACCTTTTTTTATGAAGTGTGAGGCAACAAGTATGCTGCTGTTTTGTTCTTCCTTTATGTTCTCTAGTGAACGAATGAATGAGAGATGAATGAGTGAGTGAGTGAAGGGAATGAATGAATAAATAAAGATAAGTCTACCGTTTTCTTTCATGCTCACTTTGTCTCCTCTGACTTATTTACACTCTCTCTCTCTCTCTCTCTCTCTCTCTCTCTCTCTCTCTCTCTCTCTCTCTCAACCCCCAAATCCCCCCCAAACGTTCCCTATGCTCCTTACAACCCCCCTCCCTCCTCCCCTTCTCTCCTCCCTTACCCATCACTACTACATCACTCCACACCCCCCCTTCTAACTGTCCCCCCTCCCCCCCCCCCTAGGTAGCCCGGACGCGCCCTGGGTGGAGCTCTCCGGGGCGGTGGACTACACAGGGGTGACTGTCTGGCTGCAGGGACGCGAGGTGAGAGAGGCAGGTCATGGACACACGCACACACGCACACACACATACACACACACACACTAAGATACACCAAAAAATTTCCTTACTATTTTTCCTTCCTATGACACTTTTCCTGCGCTTTGGTTCATCTTCCTTATGAACAAACCACCATTGAGATCTTTCGCCTTAATTCACTGCCATCTCAACCCATTCTATTAACTAAAGACTGTTCAGTATACTCTTTTTAATTATCTTTTCTATCCTTGTCGATTTGTGTTAAGATGTCGCTGTTTTAGGACTGTTTTCTGGTATGCGTCGCAGTGAAAGAGTTAATCCCTAATCATTCAGTTCCCTCACCCTATACCACTCCACTCCATCTTCACAATACAAACAATTAACATCACCCTTCCTTTCCTCTCCCTTCTGCAGGTGTACAAGAAGCGTAACATCCTGAAGGAGTGGGCGGGGGAGGAGCGGAGGTACCACGCAGGAGTACATATCATCGCCCTTCACCAGAGTAGCGGGGAAATGATGCAGGCGAGGCAGTTTCTCACGTGGCAACCGACGGCTCATAGGATGCTGGCGGAGGCTCTGAAGGCGGTGCAGGAGGGGCGGCTGGTCCTCGTGTTGGGTGCGGTAAGTATTATGAGAGGAAAGATAGAAGAGCTAAGTTTAACAGGTAGAAAGGTAACAAAAGGAAGACAAAGGGAGAAGTATATGGATGAAACAATAAGAACAGTAGAAGATGGAAGTCAAGAAGTACAGATATTGCAAACGACAAGAGATAGATACAGAGAGATGTGGCAATCCAGGGTAGCCAACGTCAGCAGGGACACGGCACTGTGATTAGACAAGTTGCATGTGGCGGCGGGGAAGGCCTGGGTAGCTCAGTGGTAACGTGGTCGCCTTGTAGTCTTGGTAACACGAGTTCGATCCTGACCTGTGCGTTACTTTGTTCTTTATTCCTCAACCCAGCTAAGGATTGGGCACAAGATAACAAGTCTGCTTCAATGGACCACGCGTTTCCTTTCTTAGAGCGCTGAGGGAGGCTTGAATATCGCTGCAGAAGGGATGGATAATACTGATGCTTGGTGTGGTATGTTGCGTGCGTGTGTGTGTGCGTGTGCGTGTGTGCGTACCATAATACCAACGTTGCCTCGCCCCTCCGCCCTTCCCCGCAGCCGGACTACCTCAGTTGGCTCAATGCGGAGGGCACGGACGCTCTCAGAAGGCTGGGTGCGCTACACGGGCTGCGGGCGGTGAAGGAGGAGGCGTGGGTGCTGCTGGCGAGGAAGGGACACGGGGCGCTGTTCGAAACTCTCATCACTGCCAGGAACTACACGTCAAGAATTGTGTCTCCTCTTACTTTCTCCGTCACTCTCCCCCGCTACCCTGGTGAGAACTGATTTCTTCTTGTTTTTTACGTAAGAGGGGAAAGTTGGTCAAGGGGAGAAAAAGGGGAATAAAAAAGCCCACTAATTTGCCAGTCCCTCACAGATCAACAGAATTACTCAAAAGTCAGGGATAAATGTCTCGAAACTTCCCTCTTAAATGAAGTCAAGAGATAGGAAGTTGGAAATATAGAAGCAGGTAGAGAGTTCCTTGACTTGAAAATCTCTACCTTTATATTTCTTTTTAATTTATACGATGTGGGTTTTTTACGGGAGTTTATGGGCTAAAGGAGACATTTTGGGAGCCGCTACCGCGAATGGAAGCCCAACCCTCTTAACTCCCTATATATTGCAACTCCCTTCCTATCTATTGTAACTTCCTTCCTATCTATTGTAACTCCCTTCCTATCTATTGTAACTCCCTTCCTATATATCGTAACTTCCTTTACTTTCCCTACATTTTCTTTCACATATATCTCAGTGCGCACCTTCCTCAACAGAGCGCCAATGTTCCTGGTACCAAGATCAAGAGTACGCGGCCCAGAAGGAATTTTGCGAGACTTTTGAAGGATATGGCGAGCTGTGTGACTGTCAGAGGCCCCTTCACCTCAACCGCACCGCCTCAGTAAGTACTTAACCTCACCTAACCTAACTAAACCTCACCTAACCTCACCTCATCTCACCTAACCTAACATTACCGAAGAACGAGGCTAAGACTGCTCCGTTCACATCCTTATGGCCTCGACTGTACTACCTGTCCTTGCTCAGGTTGTCAGGGCTCACTTATCAGGGACACGCCGATACATAAATCTTGCTCAGGGTCGAAGGGAAGAGACATGCTCGGGGTGGCCTGAATATTGGCTTCTTCTATGTCTTATATCGCAAAAAGAGGACACGCAGCGCTCAGTCGTGGGTACAACAAATGGTAGTATTAGAGTAAGGAAGGATTGAGATCACTGCCTTTCGTCCTGACACTCTTACAACCTCACGCCTGACAACCCTGACTCAGCCTTGACACTCCTACACCCTCGCCTTACACCCTGACACTTCTCCACCCTCGCCTCGCCTCGCTCCCTGACACCTTCACACTTACACTCTCGTCTTGCACTCAACCTTGACACTCCCACACCCTCGTCTTCAAAATAAAATAAAAATAAAACAAAGCATATGATGATACAAACGAAACAAAAAATCTTAAACCCAGAACGAATTAGAACAAATACTCTTAAACTCTTAAAACTAAATTAGAATCTTAAGCAAAAAATACTAAAACCTGAAGATAAATAGTCAACACGAGAACAAAACCAACAAAAATCAAATCCAGAATGTAAAAAATCACAAAAGTCAAAGAAATTAAAGCGATAAATTAATCTCTTTCCTCCCCCTCGACCTCCCTTCCCTCCCCAGCCACACCTGTCCATGGAGGAGGTGATCCCCGTGGCCCTGATCACCGCCTCCAGGTTCCCGAGGGTGGCGCAGCAGGTGAGGACTCTGTGGGAGAACCCCGGGGGGAACCAGACGCCCCTCGTGATGCTGGTGGACGGAGAGCACCAAGAGGCAGAGGCTTTGGGCAGACTCCTCAATATTACGGTAGTGACGCACCACAACCCAGCCAGGCAAGGTGAAGACACGCGCACACACACACGCACACACTCTTATTTGTTCGTCTCTTCACAATACCAAGCTTCATCATCTCTAAATAGACCTAACTTAAGTAAACGTAGCTCTCTTATCTAACTAACGCCTTTCTTGTCCTTTCTCACAATAGATAAACAACAAAAATACACTAAACCCTCCCTACACACCCCAAAAACACCACAAAATCTAAAAAAATAATAAACACACCATACGAAACACACACACAACACAAAAATACACTCTTAAAAACATCCCTAAACATAAAAAAATAAATAAATACAAAAAATAACACTCTAGAAACCCATGACAAACACCCACCAGCCTTCAGGAGGAGCCCATCACCCACCCACCACCCCTGCTTCCCCTCCTTCAGGTACCAAGGAGAGGGTGAACGAGCACGTCAGATTCTCCATACAGACAATGTTCGACCACTTCCCCGGCGTGAGTAAAGTGATCTTTGTGGAGGATGACCTGCTTCTTGCCAATGACTTCCTCAGGTGAGTCAAGGGAGGAGGAGGAGGAGGAGGAGGAGGAGGAGGAGGAGGATAAATGGTGATGTTAGTGGTTTATGAAAGGGAGTAGAAGAGGAAAAGCAGAAAAGAAAGTAAAAGTGATAGGATTCCTTATAGTTTACGAAGAAGAAGAGGAAAGGACGATGAATGAAGAGAACAAGAAAGGAAATAAAAAGAAAATAAAGATCTTGAGAGAACACAAAAACAGGGAAAGTACCCCCAAGAGAATTATAATCAAAACAAGAAAAGAACCAAAAATAGAGACCGACACACACAAAAAAATTCAAAATCAAAAGAAATCTTAAAGAAAACAAAGGAGGAAGACACGAAAAAAGCAGAAAAAAGGCAGGAAAACAGCAAAGTCATAATGAAGTCAGGTTGGTGAGAGCAGTGCAGAGATGAGGGCGTGACAAACGAGGGTAGGCCATTAATCACGCACAAGTGAGTCACCCTGTGTAACTGTTCAAGTGACGCGGATATTAATGACCAGAGCCTCACACGCGACACCTGGAGACTTACTATCAAAAGGTTAAAAGCTAATTCATGTACACGCTCTCTCTCTCTCTCTCTCCCTCTCCCTCCCTCTCTCTCTCTCTGCGGTAAAAATAAATTGTTGTGGTGATCATGATTGTTGGAAGTTGCTGGCCTAAGTACTGGTTGTTAGTTGAAGTTGTTTGGTACTAAAAGTGTTAGATGTTAGATATTTGGGGTGAAGTTAGGTTTGGTTAGATAATTAAGGGTTTTTTTAGGTGTTGAAGTTAGTTTAGGTTATGTTATTAAGGTTTTTTGGGGTGTTGAAGTTATGAAGGGCTGTAGTTGTTAGTGGGTGAAGTTTTTTGGGGGGGTATTGGAGGTATTGGATATTACCATTTTTACTCCTCCTCCTCCTGCTCCTCCTCCTCCTCCTCCTCCTCCTCCTCCTCCTCCTCCTCCTCCTCCTCCTCCTCCTCCTCCTAACTATTTTTTTTAGGACTATTAACATCATTATTCCTCCTCAATCATCTCTTCCTCCTCCTCCTCCACATCCTCCTCCAAATCATTTTTCTAAGAACAATTAATATCATTCCCCTTCACTCATCTCTTCCTTCTCCCCCTCCTCGTCCTCCTCCTCCTCCTCCTCCTCCTCCACAGTTACTTCCACCAGACATCAATCCTCCTGAGGGTGGACAAGTCAATCCTGTGTGTCAATGCTTACAACTACAACGCCTTCCCCCACACGGCCAGCGACCCACACCGCATCTACCGCGTGCAGTCCTACCCTTACTACGGCTGGATGACGACCCGCCCCACCGCCACCCGTATGATTTCCCACTGGCCGCCCCCCCACGAGGTAACGTAATGCGGGTCTCTCTCTCTCCTCTTTGTGACTTTTTTGTTGGTCTTCGTATTGTTTTATTGTTGGATTTGATGTTTTTTTTATATATATTGTGTAACTTAGTATGCCTTTTTTATGTTGTTTTATTATTATATAGCTGTTTTTTTATATACTTTTTCATTATTGGACAGCTGCATGTTTTTCTATCATCATATCACTATTTTTCACTAATTTTCCTACTAAAACCACAAAAATCTCCCATTTTCTACATTTCCTTCAATCCTAATAACCACAAACAACTTAGACACTCGTTTTTTCTTCCGTAATAATCCCCCACAACCTTTTTTAAACACTCATTTTTCACTCAATCACTTACCCACCCTCCCCTCCCTCCCTTCCTCCCTCATCCCCAGCAGGAGGCAGACTGGGACCTATACATACGCTACAAACTCATGACAGACCACACCAGCGTAATCATCCCAGAGATTCCCCGCACCAAACACGAGGGCGGGGCTGGCGTGCACGTGTCAGGGCTGGAGCAAGAGTCAACGTACAGCAAGAGGCCCCTTAACACAGTGCCTCAGCCCACCCTTAACCTGCGCCGCCACTGGGACCCCGCCTACTCCCTTGATCTGATGGCTAAGATTCTACAGGGGAAAGTTGTTAATGTTACTGTTCACCCTTGTGTTGCTCCGCCTGTTCCGAAGTACGAGGTAAGAGGTTAAGGAAGGCGAATCAAGCGATGGGCATGTTAAAAACTGTGTGGAATAATAATAACTTTTCAGTACACACTAAAACAAAAATTTATAAAACTATGGTTAGAACTATTTTGATTTATGGGCATGAATCGTGGTATAGTACAGTAACATCGGATAAGAAATTCGTGGTTTTCGAAAATAAGGCTTGCGAAGGATTTTAGGAGTTAAGTGGTGGGATAGGGTTTCAAATGATAGAGTGAGAGAAATTACGGGTGTGCAACCGGTAGATGAATATTTAGATTGTCTCGATGGAAATGGCTAGGACACGTCTTCAGAAGGGAGGGAGTGATTGTACGGGGAACACCCGGTTGGCAAGTGCAGGGTAGAAGAGGGAGAGGAAGGCCAAAGGAGACGTGGATGCGCACAATGAGGCGAGAAGCTGGTGAAGAGTGTTGGGAGGATTTGG
>JAHFWG010000120.1:121117-123000 GCA_020233015.1 Callinectes sapidus | reverse complement strand
TTTGTGTTAATATTCTCTCGTTTTCTATTAGACTTCCTTGCCGCACCTACACTACATTAAAAATAGCTCCAGGTGAAGTTACAAGAGTTTTCAAGTGGATTTATGATTTATATATGAAGTTACAAGAGTTTTCAAATGTTTTTATGATTTCTATATGAAGTTACAAGAGTTTTCAAATGTTTTCTATTATTTCTATATGAAGTTACAAGGGTTTCCAAGTGTTTTCTATGATTTATATATGAAGTTACAAGGGTTTTCAAGTGTTTTTATGATTTATATATGAAGTTACAAGAGTTTTCAAATGTTTTCTATTATTTCTATATGAAGTTACAAGAGTTTTCAAGAGTTTCTATGATTTATATATGAAGTTACAAGGATTTTCAAGTGTTTCTATGATTTCTATATGAAGTTACAAGAGTTTTCAAGAGTTTTTTTATGATTCTAGTGATAGATTAACAAGGTTTCTGCATTATGGTCAGGGGGAAACACTCTTGCATTTCCCTCTAATCATTTCTCTGTGGCCTTGGGAAATAGTGGCGGTGAGACAGCAAAGCGTTTCTGAACACGGACCATAAACTAATTTGAGGAGAATGTAATCTTCTGCTTGCCTAACTAACTCAATTAAGACTCGCTAATGGAACTTCCTCCCCTCCCTCTTCCTTTTCCTCTTCCTCATCTTCCTATGTCTCTTCCCTCTCTTGTTGTTTCTTCCTCATGTGTGTATGTGTGTTTTTTTCTTCCTTTTCCTCTTCTTCTCTTTATATCTTTCCTCATGAGTGTATTTTTCTTCTTCCTTTTCCTCTTCCTCATCTTCCTCTGTTTCTTCTTGTTTCTCCTCGTGTACGTGTTTTTCTCCTCTTCCTTTCCCTTTTCCGCTGTTTCTTCCCTCTTTTCTTCTTGTTTCTTCTTATGTGTGGGCTTTTTTCTCTTCCTTTCCCTCTTCCTCCTTCTCCTCTCTTCTTTTTCTTTCTTTTCATATGTGTAATGTATTTTTTTCTTCTTTCAGTGTTTGGGTTTCTACTACCAAGGCCTTTTCGAGAGTTATCAATATACTTTCTCCCTTAAGTATTTCGAAACGCCTCTCATTCTGGTCTCCTGCTACAGCTCTGTGTATTGGTAAGTTTGTCTTGCTCGTCTCGTCTCGTCTCGTCTCGTCTATCTCTCTCTCTCTCTCTCTCTCTCTCTCTCTCTCTCTCTCTCTCTCTCTCTCTCTCTCTGATCCATTCTTTTCTTTCTCCAGTTTCGTTTTTCCCTTTGTTCGTAAAAATAGTTCATTGCTATTTCTTTTTTACTCATTTTTCTTTAATCTCTGCTTTCCTTATTTTCTTTTCTTCATTTTTCTTCTTTCTTCTCTTCTTTATTTTTTCTTAGATTTATAGTTTCGCGAGGAATAAAAACCCTTATCCTTTTTTTCCAAATTTATCTTCTTCTACAAGCGGGAATCTAAAATTTGTAAATAACAGTGTAAACTTAACGCACTAATCACTATTGTTAATATTCTATGTCACTTGCTCTGGTCAATAAACCAACTAAACTATTCCCCACGACAACTAACTCTCGTTCTTCCATTGTATTCTCTCGTGTTGCAGTTTAATCTTTGTTCTTCCATTGTGTTCCCTCGTGTTGCAGCGTGGACGTTCCCCGGAGCCTGGTGTTCTCTCCCTCCAAAGCTGCACTGGAGTTTGCCACGGCACACGCTTGGCGCCACACGAACGAGCTGGCAGTGGAGATGTGGCGCGTACCTCCTCGCTCACTGCAGGAGGAGGTGACACTGGATAACGTGGATGGGTTCGAGGTGATGCTGAAGGCGTGAAGAGTCGCTTGAATACGCTTTGATTCTGTCTTCTTCGTCTGTTGGTCTGCTTAAGTTGGTTTTATTGATT
>JAHFWG010000120.1:111117-118617 GCA_020233015.1 Callinectes sapidus | reverse complement strand
CTAACCTAATATGACCTCTTTCGCAGTAATAACCTAACCTAATCAGTCTAACCTAACATAAGATCACTTTTTTTGTGTCTCTGCATCAGGTATTCCACGTCCTGAACCAAACGGAGTCAGTAGGAGGTCATGTGGTGAGGTTCCACGCGGGGCTTCACCTGGTGACCCTCGATGAAAGGTCAGGCGATGTGATGCGCAGCCAGACCTTCCTCACCTGGCAACCTGAGACAAGCCGCCAGGTGAGGCACGCGCTGAGGGACGCCGGCGAGGGAAGGCTGCTGCTCCTCGTGGGTCTGGTGAGTCCCCAAAATTATGGTGAAGGTGGTGGTGGTGGTGGCGGCGTGGGTGGTGGGGAGTCGAGTGATCAGATGATGTGCTGACTCCAGTATTCATTTCCCCCAGCCGGAGTTCACAATGTACATGGGAGACAAGGTGACCCGGCAACTGGCGTCCCTCGGCTCGGTCTTCGCTGAGCGGCTGGCCAAGGACGAGGCGTGGTGCATGGCGGCGTGGAAGGGCAGGGGTGTGGCGGGGGAGGCCCTCACCACCACCCGCCACAGCCGCAGCCACCCCAGCAGGCAGGCGTCACCGGTATCGCTGCGTCTCATCGTCCCCCGCAGGCAGCGTGAGTGGCGGCACAGGGGGGAGACTGCCAGGCCTCCTCAGTGTGTGTCATTGTGTGAAGGTCAAGCTTTCATAATTATCTTCACCCTCCAGCCAAAGAGATGAGCCAGTTATGTGCCCGTGGCCACGCCCTAATGCCTGTGAATGACGTGCAACATTTGGGACTGAGCTAAGTGCGCTGCTCCTCACAAGAAAACGTCTGTTCCTCCAGATCAGAGATGTGCGTGGCACGCGGCGCCCGGCATGGAGGAGCACGCCGCCTTCTGCCGCACCTACGACGGCTACGGCGCCTTCTGCAGCTGCCACGAGCCGCCCTGGTCGCCGCGCCCCGCCTCGCCTGTGAGAGTCGCTGCCGCTCGTTGGTTTGTGCCACACATGTGTGAGTGACTGACGCGACACGACACAGGTCACAGGTGCTAATGACCCGCCCCACAGGTGCCCTACGCGGCGCGGGAGGTGATCCCCGTGGCGGTGGTGACAGCGCGGCGCCTGTCCCGAGTGGTGCACCAGCTGAGCCAGCTGTGGGCCAGCCCCGGGGGAACAGACACGCCCGTGACCATCTTCGTTGATGGCAGCAGCGCAGAGGCACGCAGCCTGGCGGCCCTGCTCAGGGTGCCCCTCGTGGAGCACCAAAACCCAGCCAAGCCAGGTCAGAGGTCATTGCAAAACTTTGGAAGGGAAGGTCTTCCTGTGACCTTCTTAATGAACTCAAAGATCATGACACTTCCTCATCAATATTCACTCGCCATCACCACAAATTCCATGAATTGTCCTTCACTCTTAGCTCGCTTCGGTCTCACCCCATCCCTCCCCACCGTCATCCCGCCCCATCTACCTACACCACCACCGCCACTACCACCCACAGCCCGCCTCACTCATCCTCCCTGCGCTTCGCCCTCCCTGCAGGCACATCGCAGCGGGTCAATGAACACGTGAGGTTCACGCTGGAGAAAGTGTTCCACCTCCACCCGGAAGCTGACCTCGCCATCATCCTGGAGGACGACCTTGTGTTGGCTGCGGACTTCATCCCGTGAGTGGCGAGGCGGTGAGGGAGTGTTGGTGGGGAGGTCTTGCATACATCTCAATAGTGGAATATTTCTCAACACCAGTGACAGAGGGTGTGAATGGAGCTAGAATTGGGTTTACCATTACTACTACCACTGCTACTACTGCTGCTATCTCTACCACAAGAAACACCAGCTTTACAACATCACCACCACACCCACCAACACCAACAATCACCAATTATTACCCCTAAACCCATAATACCTTTCAAACACTAATACCACCACCACCACCACCACCACCACCCTCAGGTACTTCCACCAGACCGCACCGCTTCTCAAATCCGACCCGTACCTCTTCTTCGTCAACGCCTTCAACTACAACTCCTACCCACACACTGCCCGGGACCCTCGACGGCTGTACCGGGCCCATGGCATTCCCGGATACGGATGGATGACCACACGCAAGGCCACGGCGGAGATGCTGGCTGGCTGGGTACCGCTAAACCAGGTCAGTAACACGGCCAAGGTCACAACCCAGCCGGGGGAGTTACGGAGGGTGTCAGAATAGTATTTGAGTGGTTAGGAAAGGGTTAGATTGCTTTGGTGTGATTGAATAAGGGATTGTGAATATTTGTGTGAATTTGAAGGGTTTTTAAAGAGGAGGGACATTAAATATAGTGTTTTTTTCTCCGCAAATCTACTCTTTGTGATGGAAAAAGAACATAGACAAAAAAAAACGTCTTCAAATCGTTTTTAAAAAGGACGAAATATAAATGTAAATGTGTTTTTTCTTCCCACATCTACTCTCCGGGATGGAAAAAGGACACGTGCAGAAAAACATCTTCAAATAGTTTTCAAAAAGGACGAGAATTAGATTTTTCCTCCCCAACCTACTCTTCGTGATGGAAAATGAAGAACATAGAGGAAAAAAAGACACGTCCTTCCCCTTCTCTCCCTCTTTACAGACTGGCGCCTCGTGGGACTGGTGGGTGCGAGCGCGGGTGATGGGTGCGCGGGACATGCTGATCCCTGAGGTGCCCAGGACGCGACACATGGGGAGCGGGGGGGTGCACATCTCAGGGTTCGATCAGGTCCTCTTCTCCAGCCAGCCAATCAACACCTTAGCCAACGTGACGCTCGACGTGGACAGGTGAGGGTGGACAGGTGAACTAATCAAGTCTACCTAAGCATCAGTTCGAATCCTGGTCACGGTTCGAAGGGAGGTTGGGCATTCACTCGGGGTAACGGTTCCCAAATGAGTGGAATTTCAGATAGGAGGTCTCTATAAAGTGTTCTCCATAAATTAACTTTAAAAAATCCACATTGTACAAAAGAAAACGGTGAAAAAACAGTTAAAATTGATTACTAACCAATAACACAAGCGAGGAATTAAAATGAATAACAATAAACTTCGCATATGAATAAATTACAACAAAAAAAAGCCACCACATCCAATTACGACTCATTAATGAACAAGAGGCGGAGCGAGGCTCTAATGAGAGAGTTTTGCCCGCAGTGCCAGTGAGGCTGAGTACGAGACGCGCCTCCTTCAGGACCTGCAGGAGGCCGAGGTGGTGCCCCTGACCCGCCACCCCTGCCAGGTCACCCCACTCCCCACGCACCAGGTCAGCACCCCACTAGCTCACATAGACTTAGAAATAATAGGAAAGAATAATGTTGAATATTCGAAGTTTACAAATATTACAAATGTTCGTGCCGACACATTAGAAGGTATTTTCTTAAGCACATTTTTTCCCCATTAACCGATTCCCCTCTTAGAAAATAAAAGCACACGGGTTCGAATCCCGGCCACGGTCTGAGGGGAGATTGGGCATCCATTCGAGGTAACGGTTCCCAAATTGGTGGGCTTTCAGATAGTAGGTTTCCATTAAGTGGTCTCCTTTAGCCCATAAATTCCCATATAAAAGCCAAACCAAAAAATTCAACTTTATACATGAAGATAAGGAGAAATACAGTTTTTGTACAGATACTACGTGAATATCTGACAAATTTCTCGCACTTTTTCTTAAGTTTTGTTGTTTAATGTTCTCTTTGTCCCCAGACCAACAAAACGTACGTGATCTACATTCACCAGCCGGACGAGAACAAGAGACACAGAGCTTACGAGATTGTGGCAACGGTAAGTGTATGGAATAAACAATGAAACGAAAAAAAGCAACAAAAAAACACCCACCAGTAACACCTAAAGCCAAAAATAATGGGAAAAAAAGCCTTACACTTCACCTGCAGCTTTACTGACACCCTCTCCCTCCTCCTCCCACAGTGTCTTGGCATCAATGACAGGGACATCCATGAAAACCTGAGGATGATGATAACTTTCCCTTTCTTCGGTAATCAAGTGTACCTGGTGGCGTGTCCCGTGTCGCCTTACTGGTGAGTGTCATGGCGTGTTGTGGAGCTATATAGTAAAGTAGAAGGCTCTCACCCCTCCCACCCCTCTAGTGAGTAAAAGAGGAAACAGAGGAACTATAGGGAGAGGTGGGATGAAAGAGAGGGAAAGATACACAAAAATAAAAGGAAAATCAGGATGTACAAGAAAAGAATAAAAGAAAAATGGAAAGTAAACTGAGAGGGAAGAAAGGGAAGGAAAAATAATACAAATAATAGAAATTCAAAACGTGAAGGGGATTAGAAAATAGGAAGGCAAGAAGAGGAGAATAAAAAGGAATAGATATATCAGGGAATGGAAACGAAGGAGGGAAAATGTAATATAGAAAAGAAAGGATAGAGATAGGAGAGAAAAATAATGATACAAAGCCTAGCATAGGGAGAGAAAATGGAAGAAATGAAATAGGAGAACAGAGAGATGGAGAGGAAGAAGAGGACTTAATGTGAGGTAAAAAAAAGAAAAGAGAGGAAGTAAAAGAAGAGATAGGAGAGAAAATTAACGAAATACAAAAACTAATACAGAAAAATAAAAGAGAAGAAAATAGAGAGATGGAGAAGTAGAAGAGGGCTTAATAAGAGAAAAGAAAGAGGGTACAGAGATGAGAAAATTTGGAAGAGGAAATGAGAGGAGGAGATAAGAATGAGGAGGTGGGAACAGGAAGAGGAAGCAAGTAATAAAATGTAATTAGGGACAAAGAAACGAATAATCAATTACATCAAGAAAAACAGTTACATCACCACCATCATCATCATCCTCCACATAACCCTCACCTACTCCACACTTCCTCCACACCTCCACACACCTGAACAACCACTCCATACCTGCTCTAAAGACATTCCAATTTTTTTTTTTCTCTATCTCTCTCTTTTCCTTATTTTTTGGTATCACTAACACTCCCTTCCTTCACCCACAGCCGGCCAGGACATCGAAAAGTAATCTACCACGCAACTGAAGAGGATTATTACTACGCCCTTGAGAACCCACTCCTGAAACCAACCCTCAAGATATCCTACGCCCTCAGGATACCCCCGCAGGACCCCCGGCAGGAGTTCACCCTTGAGAATAGGTACATTGTGAACTATACTGCAGGAGGTCGCACCCCATCCCCTCCTGAGCATCCCCTGCGTAGGTAGAAAGTATAGGTGTTCTGAAGGGGATAAGTACTAGAAGGGTTAATAAAAGGAGGGATATGGTAGTGTAGTTTTAGGGTTAAATAGATAGGTTGGTTAATAGAGTCAAGATAGATGGATGGATATGGATTGTAATTACTTGATAGCCCTTAATCTCTCCTGTACTGGGACGCATTTTGAGTTTTGGGTGTGATTAGATGATGTTATTGACGTTAGGAAGGGTCTATGGAGGTCAGAGGGTTAGTGGTTAGAGTCTGTGATATTTTGATTCCCCACATGAGTTTCTGAAGGTGTATAAAATCGGGAAATGATAAGTAGAATAGATATGAAAATGCCTCCCAGTACTGAAGGGGGTTAAAGAAGAAGCAAAGACTCTAAACTCCACATAACCTCTAAGATTTACAAATAGATTGGTGCATAGTTAGATAAATGCATAAATAAATAAATAAATGGACAGAGAGATACACATCCATTTCAAGTGGCCATACCTGTGACAAATATAAAACCACTTCTTAATATGATAATATATACTATAAAATTACCAATCCTCTTTACGCCATTATAAAAACTGCATTACATATCAAGACTTCCTCACTCACTCTTACATTCCATCACATCCCGACACGCCATTAAACACTCCTAAATATTAAACTCCTCATTAAATCACACATACAGAACATTTCCTTACAATTCCTAATATCCTCTTCCTCCTCTTCCTCTTCCTCTTCTTCTTCCTCCTCCTCCTCCTCCTCCTCCTCCTCCTCCTCCTCCTCCTCCTCCTCCTCTACACACACTGGTAATTCAAACACACTCCCGCATCTAACACTATTTCATCATGTATTAAATTGAAACCAGAATTAATACCCGCATGTTCTCATAATTTATCAGACGGTCCGACGCACGCTTGGGAATTATTATAGTGCCCCCCTCCCGGTAAGTTCTCGTTTTCTATGCACCATATCCTGGGAATAATAGGCGATTTTGAAGTGGCTAGGGAGGTGTATGTAAATGTAATGTGCTTGTTGTATTGGTGTTACTGCCTTGAATACTCTCTCTCTCTCTATCTATATCTATCTATTTATCTACTCATCTATCTATCTATCTATCTACTGTACATTAAGGCTTATTTTGTTTATATTATGTGTAAGAAATAGTAGCGCATAAAGATAGAAGGGAAAAAAAAAGTTGATGACATTCTATAATATCAAAGTCTTATATTGTAATCGTTTCACGGGTTTCAAGTAGAAAATAAACACGAAAAAATGTATAACAAAAGTAAAAAAAATAATAATAAATAAATAAATAAATAAGTAAAGGAAAGAAGAAGAATCCTGCACATTTCACGAAACAGAGCAACACACACACACACACACACACACACACACACACACACACACATAGACCCAGCAGCTTCAAATTCACTGCTGAGATAATGACTGAAGTTACAACACCAATTCCGTGAAGATGGATATTAAGACTACAAATTCCTCTGAGAACAAACTACATCACTTAAAAGAATAACTGTTAGCGCACGGACCCAGGCTCTACACAAGTGCCAGTTTGCATCAATCCACACCTGCATATTAATTTCCCTCGCTAAAGTCAAGGAAATGATGAAATGACGAGAGAAAAAGGAGAGAGAGAGAGAGAGAGAGAGAAAGAGAAGGAAAAGGGGAGAAAAAACTTAATCATATATCTGAGCTGTCTATGATTCACCGACACTCACAATGGTAGAGGAAGATGGAAGGTATAAAATAAAGATGTAATTATGGGAAGGGCAACAAAGGAGAGATGCAAAATAAAAGGAATAATAGCAAGACAGAATAATAGAGACAAATTAACGGTACGCTTCCTGGAACTTGAAATATTTTAGTGTTGATGTAATAAATGGAAGGAAAATTGAAGGAGAAATAGAGAGAGAGTAGAAGAAAATTGGGAAATCCATGAAAAAAATAAATAAATAAAAAAAGGAGTGAATTAACGGTATGCTTTCAGAATCTTCAAATATTTTAGTGTTGATGTAATAAATAGAAATAAAATTGAAGGGGAAATAGAGAGAAAAAGTAGAAGAAAGTTAGAAATTACATAAGAGAGAAAAAATAATGAAAATGTGAGAAGAATATATTAATGTGTAAATGTAAAGAAAGAAAGAAAGAAAGCCACGCAAACAAAGAAGTAGGAAAATATAAAGAAATATTCACTTTTCCTGTTAACTGTTTCCTCCTGAAAAGAGAGAGAGAGAGAGAGAGAGAGAGAGAGAGAGAGAGAGAGAGAGAGAGAGAGAGAGAGAGAGAGAGAGAGAGAGGGAGAGAGAGAGAGAGAGAGAGAG
>JAHFWG010000120.1:32624-63595 GCA_020233015.1 Callinectes sapidus | reverse complement strand
ACAAACGTAAACTCTCCCTCCCCTCTTTCCCCTCTCACTTCCCTATTTACTCTCCCTTTTCCCTCCCTCTTTCCTCCTTCCTCTTCCTCCTCCATCTCACATTCCTACCTCCGCAAGCTCCTCCTCCTCCTCCTCCTCTTCCTCCTCCTCCTCCTCCTCTCCGACCTTCCTATCTACAGTAAGGCCTTCCGGTACTCTTCCCCTACCCCCCCTAAACATCCTCCTCCTCCTCCTCCTCCTCCTCCTCCTCCTCCTCTTCCTCCTCCTCCTCTTCTTCTTCTCCTCGCTTCTTTCAATTTTTAAGGAAGTTGTTTAGCCTCAAGAGATAACAAGGCAAGGAAATCACTTCATCTTAACTTTTTTTTTCTTTTTTTCCCCTCTCCTCATCCCCTCTTGTTCTTTTTTCCCCTCAATGTAGTTTATCTCAAAGGTTCATTCCAGTTTGAGCTTTTTCTTTTTTTTAATTCCCTATTTGATCTTTTATTTTTGTCTTTTGTTATGGTGAGGCGATTCTGTGTGCGTTTGGTGCTGAGGGAAGAGAGTTGAGAGTTACGGAAGTGATTGTAGTAGAAATAGTGATTGTGTGTTATTTTGGTCTAGATAATTTGGAGACTGTCTGATGTGTGAGGAGGAGGAGGAGGAGGAGGAGGAGGGGGAGATGGTGGTGATGGAGGAGAAGGAGGAGGAAGAAGAAAAAAAAAGGGGGAAAGAACAAGAACAGGAAGACGAAAAAAACATCCAGACAAAAAAAAAAGCAAGGAACGACAAAAAAAAGAGGAAAAAACAAGAAAGAAAAGGAAAATAAGGAAAAGGGAAAAAGAAAAAATTACACAACAACACCACCTCCACTACCACCACCACCACCACCAACAACAACAACAACAACAACAACAACAAAAACAACAACAACAACAACAACAAAAGAACGACAGCAAAAAAATAAAACAACACTGGTAAGATGGAGATAATGAAGAAGAAGAAGAGAGAGAGAGAGAGAGAGAGAGAGAGAGAGAGAGAGAGAGAGAGAGAGAGAGAGAGAGAGAGAGAGAAATAACCTTAACTAACACTAATCACACAAGATGAGCCGGGGCAGTGTTGATGAGAATACTAACAAGCTTCTAATTACTCTAATGTACCCATCTGCATGTTTTCCTTTTTTCATATACAAGAGGGAAGCTAGCCAAGAGTAATAACAACAACAACAACAACAACACATACACATACACTTTATACATTAACGTAATCTTGCACACTATCTTACCGAGTGCAACATAAACACGCACTGTATTATGACAAGGCGTGGAAGGGGGTATCTCTCTCCACCTGTTTACCTGGCCAACGATAAGGCCAGTGGGGGGGGGCTGCAACAAACAGCCTGATAAACACCTTACAACTTGGCGAAGGTTATAAGGATCGTGTGCATTTTTATTGTGTTATTCCTAGCCTAGCCTGACATACTGTAGGGTGGTTTGCTGAACGAGAGGGAGAATAAAGGGGAGATTAAAGGAGTAAATATGAACAAGGAAGTCAGGTGAGGGAGGGAGAAAAGCAATGGAGAAATAAAGAAAGGAATAAATGAAAGCAGAAGAAAAGTATCCACGAAATGACGGAATCAGCAAACAAAGGAATACATGAGAGAAGAGAAAAGTAAAAGAATAATGAAAAAAAACACGGAAGTAAAAAGAAAGATGAGGTAATAATAGCAAAGGTGTTAAAAAGGAGTAGCATAAGTAAACTAGCAAAAATAAAGAAAAAGGGGGTGAAACATAACAAAGGTGAACCACGAGAAAGTAGAGGAAGGGAGGGACGGAAAAAATCGAGGGAAGGAAGGAGAGGGAAGGGAAAAAAAGAGAGAAAATACAGAGAAAGGGAGAGACAAAAAAAATGGGAGGAAGGAAGGAGAGGAAAGGGAAAAAGAGGGAAGGAACGAGGGAGGAAAGAAAAAAATAGAAAGAAGGAAGGAGAGGGAAGGAAAAAAGAAGGAAGGAAGGAGAGAGAGAAGGAAAAAAGGTTAAGGAAGAAGGGGAGAGAGGTAAGAGAGAAGAATGTTAGGGGGGGAACGTTACAATTCACAGGTGTGGGTTAATTTACACCTGGGCAGGATTTTGTTTACCTGTCGACGCCTGGACTCTCTCTCTCTCTCTCTCTCTCTCTCTCTCTCTCTCTCTCTCTCTCTCTCTCTCTCTCTCCAATAAAACACCCTCTTTAATACTCACAGGCACCTTTAAGGGAGAATATTCCAGTTAAAGGCGCAATGACGTCTCCTTAACCTAACCTCACCTGACCTTGAACTAAAAAAAAGGAAGAAATAAGATGAAAATGCTGTCTAATGCTTTTTTTTTTTTTCTTGAACCGGTTTTCGCTGGCCACTGTTCGCCTTTGTTAGAAAAGTACGTGTTTTTTTTTTCTTTTTCATTCCTTTTTTGTTGTTTTTTTTTTCTTTCCTTTTTTGTTGTTGTTTTTTTTGTCTTCCTTACGCATCTCTGGAAGTAAGATCTCATAATTGGTAAACTGTATCTTAGTCTCGTATTCATAAACGCTTCTATGTTTCTTTTTCTTTTATATAAGAAAGGGAAGCTGGCCAAAAGGTAATAATAACAACAATGATAACAATACCAACAACACCACACACACACACACACAAACACTTTATACATTAACTTAATCTCACATATTATCAAAAGACTTCATTTCAATTTACACGAGTTTTTTTAAGGTGTTTTTTTTACGGTTCTAGAGGCAGAGTGGCAAGATTTCTACGTTATTAGCCGGAGAAACACTTGAAAACCCCGCCAGTCATCTCTGTGGCCTTGAAAAATAGCCGTGGTGAGAGAACAAAGTGTTTCTGAATACGTACGTAACTGCTGTAATGAATTTGGCATTTCAAAAGACGTGATACAAATGTCATATTCCTTAAGCAAGTGTGAAACCGTAACTTATTTTTGTTCTCATTTTTATCAATCTATAGACGGGAAATGTTTACAACGTTCTGTATATAATCTTGTAATTTTATGTATTCAGTTTTGTTTGTATCATCTTTAATTCTACGTAGCTCCTGAAGGAAGATCTGACAAGGCTGAGGTTTTTTTTCTTCTTGTTATGCTGGGTGTGTTAAGTCTTAATGATACGTGAGGCAGGTGAGAAATTCCAGGTGAGTGTGGTGAACTGTAACTGTCTCCCTTGAGTAAGTGTGGTGAAGTGTAAATGAATGTTAAGTTCAGTCATGTGTGAGTAACTGTCGGGTCAGTGTTTGGGAAAGGAAAGTATTCAGTAAAACAGGAAATGGTGAGTAATGAAAGAAAAGAACGAGAGAACTTTTTGTAGCGATGTTTGTTGTCCCTGGCCTGCATCCTTCCTACATAAAAAACAAATTATGAAATAAATTCCGACGAAACACATTTTTTCTCTTTTTACTGCGATGCGGATTAATCTAATGAAATAAGAGTATGACACTAAACTTTTCCCTTCCATTGTCTTACCAAAAGTGTCACTGCCACATAGGTTTCCAAACCGATCTCATTCTTTCTTGTCCTCAGTCACAAACACACGTCACATCACCAAAGTCCTTGCACCTCCCAGGTTTACACACACACAGACAAACACGGACAAACACTCGTCCCTACGCACACAAACACCACCGCCGTGTGTACATTAGGATCACAGGGACGCACACAGAGCCACACGTCTGGACACACACCTGGCCCGCGCACTACATACGTACACCCACCACGCGATGGGAGGAGGTGAGGAGAGGTGAGTGTACTGAGTAGCGAGACACCTTCCCCCTCCCCCGATGCTCCTTGGCTGACTGACTGACTCTGTGTGTGTGTGTGTGTGTGTGGCTACCACCACCACCACCACCACCATCGCTACTACACGCTGACCACGTTGCTCCCCTCCCTCTCCCTCCCCTTCTCCCCCGCACCCCAGCAGACACCAAGCGGTAACAACACCAGCGCCGCCTAAAAATCGCCCTCTGACCGAGAGCTGCACTGGGGGGATGGGGGGGGATGGTGCAGGGATTGACATGCCCACCGCGCGCCACGCCGTGTTGGAGGCACCAATTGCCACACATCTGATGCTCCCCTGTGCTGCCAAACTTATAAATCGAAAGCCAACCCATTCCTCGTCCTTATCTCGAGGCCGTGCGTCCTGTTGAGGTAATGGGGAGTGCGGCCCCTCCCTGTTCTCCGTCACGGCGGGGACAGCCTGCCGTGGCGCCGCTGGGACAAGGACGCCAGGCTGTGGCGGGGCACCCACAAAAAAAACAAGTGCTGACCATTCATATGTAACGCGTTTTACGTAAGTTTTTAATCATTTGTTTTTAGTATGGAATGTCCGCCTGGGTCATGGCCGCACTGGCCTGCAGCGGGCACCACACCACGCCTCGCCGCACGTCGCCCGCTGCCTCACATCGCTATGCGGGGCGGAGCCTTGCCCCGCACACTGCCTGTGTTTCTAACACGACACACTGTACTGCGCCAGTAGGTCTAGGGCACGTAGCACGCTCCTCATAGGGAGGGCGTGCTGTACCACAAGGCGAGTAGCCGTGGTACGTCACTCCGTCTAACCGGTGCTTACGTCGCGTCATTCCTCGCCTCCTCAGCCACATGTCATGAGTAGGCTGCTGCATAATGCAGAATGGCTAGGCACATGTGAGCGCCCTCCCCTCACAAGCAGAGCGAGGGATACAAGTGTGACAACACTAATACTTTAACCCACGCATGGCAGGACACTGTCAAGGCAAGGGTGAGGGAAAACTAGAGTGACCCGGAGATAATGAATAAAGGAAGGACCAAAGGAGGGGATGCCTTGATGGTCAAGGAGCATGGCAGGCAGTCGACCATAGGAACCACAGCATTCCCCTTACAGCCAAGGTCCGGAACAGTAACATCAAAGGATGCATGGAAATTTTAAGTTTCCTTAGCAATACCTTAGCTATAATTCAGGACCAGTCAGGACTCGTAAAGCCATCACTGGAATCATAAGGAACACTCCTACAAAACCACTTTTGCTGTAACCTATTGTAAGTTATGGGATGATCAGTGTGTTTCTCAGAGGTCCTTTTCCCATTAGTGACACATACAACCACCACTGGAGTCAGTCATATTATAAACAACTGTGAGTGGAAATTAACTCAGGTCAGATTAGATCAGACAAATTCATAGGCAGATGGAAATATATTGGCTTATATTGTATACAGGTACTGCCACATGTTAGTGTGACGGCTTCTTGCAGCCTTCCTTATTTTTCTATTCACAAGTCTTCATGACAACCAGTGGAGGCTCATGAGAGTATTACACTACAGCAATAAACATTGAATATTTAGAGAATGCAACAGTGCCATTGAAGTTCTCTCACAAAACACAACACAGACTTAAGGTAAAGGACATGCCTTGGAGAATCACACAATATGTTTGAAAATATGTATATTTTGGATGCATTCACAGGATGAGTTGATGCTTGACATCGTGACGTAGTATTTAGTTACTCCTGAATTTACATAGAAATTATCCTTCAATCAAGGGAAATGATAAGACTTTAATGAAGACTTCAACAAACCATTCCAGCCTAAAAAAATCTTTTAAAATGAGCCAGGAGAGAAAATACAAAGTTTGAATTCTCTAATCCCTCTTTGAAATGAGCAACAGAAGAAAATATGATGCTTGAATGATGAAATGATCTTTAATATATGCCTCTTTTCCCGTGATTTTCCTAAAACAAGTTAAAAGAAAAAATTAAATATTTGAATTCTCTTATCTCTTTTTAAAATGAACAAGAGAAGAAAATATGATGCTTGAATGACAATATGATCTTCAACATATATACCTCTATCCCCGTAACTTTTCTTAAAACAGACCGGGAGAGAAAATACAATGTTTAAATGACTAAGTAGACTTAAATATACACTTTTAGCCTCCCAACTTCACTTCAAAGCTAAGAGGGACATCACACCATTCATTATGCCTTGTGTTCACTCTTGCCACCTTACACAGATTCAAAAGGGCACACCGGAAACATGTCTTTACTTTTAAGGTGTGAATATTACTTTATACTATTTTAAGAAACCTTCCTTATAATTTTGGGGGTAATTGTTTTAAGTACTTTTGGGAAACTAGCAGGTACCATGGGGCTTTATTTCAGCCTTATTGTTTTCCCTGTCCTAAGCCCTGTTAAAAAAAAATTAAGGATAATAATGAATGAAAACAATATTACCTATCTTTCACACAACACAACACTTAGCAAACCAACACTTAACTCTCTAACTTCACCAAACCTTGATGGTGAAGACCTGAACTTTTGAACATTATGGTAATCATCTTCTGAGTTGCACCAGTGAGGCCACACCACACCATACCACACCATACCATACCATAGCATAGCATACCTCGGACACTACAAACCACACTGAATACATAAATAAATTCCATCTTCTGGCCAACACTCAACACTGCACTCTCACCACTATTTTCAGACTAAACATACTGGAACATCAGTGAATGCAAGCAAACGACTGGAACAAGACAGTGAGATGATGATGATGATGATGGACACACACACACACACACACACACACACACACACACACACACCTGGTTATCTTATGTAGGTGACCACTGGAACATAATTAACTGGAACACCACAGTGAGATGATGATGATGATGATGGACACACACCTGGTTACTTGATGCAGGTGACTACAGGAACACCACCCCAGGAAGCAGGCCACAAAAAAGGCGTATATTTTGCAATTTCTACCCAATTTAAAGATTTCAGGCAACTATCAAATAAATAAAGGTATCTTAGAGAGTTCAGTTATTAAGAAAGGATGGAGCAAACAGCAGTGAATGGGTTAAGATGGCTTTTAAGACTACTAATTCCTCCAAGAAAAGGTTACTTAAGAATCCCAGTTAATAAGAGGCCTGGCTATCTGTCACCACCTTCCATGCAATGTCACATCTTGAGAAACGAACACAACTCTTATCAATGCCGAGGTGAGAACAGATACTCCTTCAAATAACACGAGGCAAGACGACTCAATTATAACCAAAAAGTATTCTAATGGATGTTGATGACCTTTGCCTACCTTAGCATGGGTGGCTTCATCAGGGACTCATAAAACACTTCTACTTTTTACCTGTTTTGAGTATTTCCATGTAATTTTTTCTCTTTCAGTAATTTTTGTGTATATTCTTTCATTTTCTATTGTTCATAATGTGTAACACGATTTTCACACCTTTCTTTGTACTTTATTACGTGATTTTTTTAACACTTCACTCTTTTGCTTCCATTCACTTTGAGAACTCCCCCATAACACATAAAAAAAAAACAATAAACCCAATAAATAAAGCATTCTTAAGGTACCACACACCTTTATCTGCTCTCACTGTTGCCTTCCTCTTGCATGATCTGTTCGATGAGTTTCCTGCGCTCCGACTGTCTCCTCTGGTTCATGGCGGACACTGACTCATAATCATAGTTAGGCTTGAGATCTGACGACTCTTCCTTGGCTTTCCGTTCCTTAGTGTCTGGTTTCTTGGGCTCGGCAGTCATGTGTATTACTTGAAGGGGTTTGCCGGTCATGCCCTTTTCAAACTGCACAGCCAAGTCCTGAGGGAGGGAAATGTGCAGTGTGTGTCATATTCCACCCAACATCGTATAAATGAGATTTTTATTCATTTTTTATGTGTGAAAGGGGGGAAGCTGGCTGAGGGCAAAAAAAAACAATGAAAATAAAAAAGCCCACTAATTTCAGAAAAGTTAGCCAAAAGACAAGCTCTTCTGCTGTGACCATCAAGGAAAATGACAGAAAATAAGAAGAGAAAGGTAAATAAATGAATAAACAAACAGATACAGCAATATTTAGTGAGCGTGTGGTGCTTTCTTTGTGCCACCTCACTGGGTATCACCGGCCACACAGATAGAAAGCTCACTCATACTTACGGCTCCTTGCTTGCTTTTGTAATCTATCAAAGCTGTTCCCTTCTTCGTTCTCTGTTTCATCACCAAAGCATTGATGTCTCCCCACTGCAAAGAAACATCAGGAATCAATATCACTGTCCACTATACTGACCTGTGACTACAATTCATCATGCAACAAAATATCCATCACATAATACACATAAAGAATCCAGTCTCATGTACAAGAGGATACAGTACTGTGTGACAGAGATCCAGTTTTGTATAAAGGAAATGCAGTTATTTTCAAAAGGAATCCGGTACTCCATAAAAGGAATCCAGAACGACAGAGGTACCTTATAAAAGAGGCGGTGAATCTCCTCCTCTGTGTATCCAGGCCAATCCTCAGTAGCTGTCCACTTCACCTTGACTTTGTGGCCCTGAGGTGCGGCACTCTTGGCCTCCTCAGATGTGCCTGGGAGAACAGTGACAGATTACATTATTCTATTCACCACAACAACCATAAATACATACATATATTCTCAGATGTGCCAATCTATGTACAGTACTGTAAAAACACCTTAAAAACTGGTGTAAATTTAAATCAAGCCTTTTAACATAGTGGAAGTGAAGCAAAGGAGTGTCTGAGAATACAATTTCAAGTGGTCTCTTCGGACATCCCTGGGTTCAATCTATAGCATTATCATGAAGTGAAGGAACAGTTAAGTAGTACTCTGCTCTTCACTGGTCACTTAACACTCACCTCCTGGGTTTCCACTCCTCCCTCTCAGCTCCTCCTCCACCTTTCTGTTCACCTTCTCCAGCTCCTCCTCAATCAGTCTCCGGCCTTCCTCCTCCAGACGTTTCAGTTCTCGTCGGAATCTGGGACAGGAAGTTCACACTGAGTAAGCTAAACAAATACAGGAAACTCTTCAGAACATAACCTCTTTTTGCCATTAATTCATTCAGTACTGGGACACCTTATTCCCACACATTTTGGGTATGGTTTTAGGCATCCACTCCGAGTAATGGTCCCCAAATGGGTGGGCTTTCAGATGGGAGGTCTTTATTAGCTGGTCCTTTATCTCATAAATTCCCGTAAAAAGCCAATATTGTATAAGTTTTAAAAATGATTAAAAAGTGCCCTATTTATTTGTCTGCTTCACACAGCAAGCCCCCAGCACATCATTCCTCACCTCTCCTCCTCAGAGAGAGTTGGCTGTTCCTGCGCTCGTCTCTCCCGCTCCTCAAGCTCTGACCGCAGCTTTTGAGTCTTGGCATCAGCTTCCCTCGCTCGTAGCTTTGCCGCCTTCCGTCCCTTGAGAAGCTTGTCGTAAGCTTTCCTTGTTCCTGCAAGATCCATTTCACTTTGTAATATATTTCATTATGTGTTTATTGCTCATTTGTTTATTTTCATGGTGTAGTATGGTGCTCAACTCTATCCTCCTTCCTCTCATCCATCATTCTACCTCCTAACTCAGCTGCAGAGACCCTAATTACCATAAACAACACAAACACAAACTGATAACAAGTCATTGTAAACCATTCATGCCATCAAATTACCATGCTAACACTACACATGGGAACAAACACCTGTGTGTCTTACCTGCATCTAAAAGGACTTCTAGAATTTTCTGCAGCTGATCAAATTCTGCCGCTGCATCAGGATTGTCTGGGTTCTTGTCTGGATGGCATTTCAACGCCTTCTTCCTGTAAGCTTTTTTAATCTGCAAAATGAGCGAAACCTTTCAACACCTTCCTTTTTACTGCTACAACTGCTACCTATCAACACAAGGCATCTTTTGCACTGCTTCTACTTTTCCATTACAACATTTCCTCAGTTTTTATTCTTAACTCTGTATTTAGAATCTTACAATACATGAGTATCATAATTGCATTATTACTATCACAGCTTCCCCAGCTAGGATATGTTAAATTAGGTTAGTGTTGTAATGGGGAGGTCTGGGGGGGACAATACATTAGGTTAGAACTATGTTATTGTTGTAGCAGGGGTTCTGGGGGGGACAATACATTAGGTTAGAACTATGTTATTGTTGTAGCAGGGGTTCTGGGGGCCCCATGGCTGGGATAGGTTAGGTTAAGTTAGTGTACTAGTGGGGAGTGGTGGTCATGGGGCTCCCCTAATGGGATAAATGTTTTGAAATCTCTATATGAGTTCAGGTTATAGGCAGATGGAAATACGGAAGCAGGCAGGGAGTTCCTCTTGCACTTGTCCTCTATTATAATGATGCTTCTTCAGTCAGTTTCCTCCAACATGAATGAGACACCTTTCAATACATTTCACCAACACATACTAGCACTGTGCTTATATAAACTAAGGACAAGATTCTTCTCCTCAGTGATACAATGGGGCCGTAAGGGGGGGTAAGTGGCGGTTAAACTTTCAAAATGACGTGCAGCGGAGCAGATTGGTAAACACAGGGACTCCTTACCTCGGTCTCCTCTGCCCCAAGGGACAGCCCGAGTATCTCATATATGTCCAACTTCATCAGCTCAGTATACTTCTTCTTGGACATTTTCAGCAGGTGTTAGTGTGAGGGAGTGTGTGTGGTTGGCCTCAGTAATAAACCCCACCTGTCGTCCCGTCCTTCTGTGGTGGTGGCGGTGTTTGTTTACCTCTGAAGACAGCAACGCATCGGGGTGCGTCGCGCCTTCATCTGTTCCTTCCCTTCCCTACACACTCTACAACTTCATCAGTAATACAAAGTGAAAAAAAATAAGTAAAAAAAATTATGACGTACATTTAAATATAAAGTTATTCTATATATCGGAGCATCTCTGCTTCACTGAGGAAACGTTAAGTAAATGTCGTTAAAACATTTACAAACGTACCCTAACCTTATATCTTCTGCTGGGAGTGAGGCGAGGTGGGACCAAGGATATTATCCTTGGATATCGGCTACATATTTAATAACCTTTTTATACATTTAATATAAAGCTCTATTGCACAGGGTGGAATCAAAAGCTTTCCGTCTTATTAACTCCACCCCTCTCTCTGCCTCTGACTTACTGACTGTCTTCAGCCTCTTTCTCATCTCCGCAAATTTGCCTCTTGCTCTCTTTTACCTCATTTTCTATCCTTGGGCACTTCAGTGGGTTTTTTTGTTTTATTTTTGTTGCCCTTGGCCGCCTCCCTTCTACATGAAAAAAGAAAAGAAAAACATGATGACCTGCTGATCACAGACAACTAACTAATGTATATAATATGTATGAACATATATCACGAAACACAAATAGCCCAAAGAAGAGAAATGGACGTGAAAATTGCGTTTAGGTCATCATAAGGAAGAACAATAGAAAGAACACAGGCTGAAGGCTAAATGGAGGAGACAGGAATCAACGAAAATCTAACAGAAACGTAAAAAAAAAACCCTACAAAACACAGAAATATCCCAAACAAGAGAAACTGACATATAAATACCGTTCAGGTCATGAGGAAGAACAATAGAGAGTATACCAGAGGCAAAAAGCTAAACGAGGGGGGGAGAACCCAACGAAAATATAACACAAACATAAAATAAACCCCACAGAACACGTAAACCCCCAAATTAAGACGAATATAGATATAAATAGCGCTTAGGGTCGTGGAGAAGAACCATAGCCCCAGTCAGCCAGTCTCCCTGATCGATCTCGCTGAGTCTCGCTGAGTCTCGTGAGTCGCGGGCCACAATAACACTCCACCTCCTGCTCCTTATTTCACCAGGGATTCGCCTCTCCCCTTGTTCTCCCCACCAGTAAGTGTCCCTGAGTGTACCCAATAACCCGTGAGTGCAGCAAGATCCCTTAGGTCCAGTATGAGCGCGGGCTTCAGGGTTTTAAGGGGCGAAATAAGGGTAAACGTAAGGGAAATATTAGGGGTGAGTCACTGACGGAGGGACTAACATGGCTTCTGGTGTCAGCTGCTTTTGTTTGTGTGGATTTTGAAGGTGGGTGAAGGGTGCAGGGGTGTGGTTCAGGGTGTTTCAGGGTCCCTTGGGTTAGATCTACGTGTGGGTGAGGGTTCAGGGCGTGAGGGTGGAGGAGGAGCGGGTAGGAGTGACGTAATATGAAAGGGGCTGTGACGGGTTTGCATATTCGCTAACCCGCATCATCTCCGCTACTCATCTTTGACTCATCTCTTGTCTCAGCCTCCCTCTTTGCCTTACTGAGTCCAGATATTAACTAACATAAACCTGCCTTGTGGTTAATCTTTGGAAATTTTCGCTGTCTTATTCATTAATTCTTCCTTACTCACCTGTGATTCACCTGGCGAGCTGTCAGTGGTACGGTGGGTGACAGTTTACTCATTTATTTCATTTCTCTCGTTTTTCTTTCTTTTTTTGTATTTTTTTATTCGTCTGTCTTGGGATATGTCTTAAAGTTATGGGTGTTTGTGATCTTCGTGTTATTTTACTCATTCGATTTACTCATGTCAGTTGAAAAAGGTGTTATTCATGTCATTTTTGTCTGATTTTTGGTCATCTGTTAAGAGAAAGGGTGTGAAAAGGTGGTTTTGTTGGGTATTCATGTCATTTACTCATGTCAGTTGGAAATAGTAGTATTCATGTTGGTTTTGTTTTATTTTTACTCATCTATCAAAGGGTGTCCGAAAGTTATGATTTTGTTGGTATTCATGTTATTTACTCATCTAATTTACTCATGTCAGTTGAAATGATAGTTAGTCATGTCACTTTTATCTCATATTTACTCATCTGTCAAAGGAAATATCTGAAAGGTGTCATTTTGTTGGCATTCAAGTTATTTACTCATCAAATATTACTCATGTCAGAAAAGTTAGGTATGATTTTTGTGGCATTCATGTTATTTACTCATCCAATTTACTCATGTCACTTGAAATAACAATTAATCATGTCAGTTTTGTCTCACCTTTACTCATCTGACAAAGGAAAACACTGTGAAGGTTGATAGGTCAGTGTTATTCATATTTATTCATATTTACTCACTGTCACTTGAATCCCTTATCTTTACTCATCTCTCAGGGGAAAGAATTGGCAAATGTGATGTTTTAATGTATATTCCTATTACTTTTTTACTTCATTTACTCAGTATGGCAGTATTACTCATGTCACTCACTATATTTATTCATGTGGTGTTGAAATGATGCATATATGGGTGTTATTCATGCTATTCATTCTCCTGCCTTACTTTATATGAGGGAAGGATGTGATGTATTTGTATATATTTACTTGTTTCACCTTGTCTTTGTTTCTTGCTCATCTGTCAAGGAAAATATTTGAAAGTTAATGTTTTGTTGTTGTCAATTAATGATTCATCACCTTAATTACTTACCTGGTAATTAGAGGGAAGGTACATTTGTATTATTAACTCATCCTATCTTCTCTTTGTCCCTCTCTCTCATATGTCAAGGAAAATATTTAAAAGATCTAATTTTGGAGTTAATTATTGATTTGACATTATCTGAATTACTCTCCTGTTAAATTAAATAAAGTTATATCTACATTATTCATGCATTACCCCATGTCTTTCAGTATTACTCTCATCTGTCAAGGGAAACTGAAAGATCTCATTTTGATATCATTAATTCATTTGTTACCACCTGAATTAATCATCTGGTAGTATACAGGTGTGTAGGTATTCACTCCTCCTACCTGTCTTTGTATTTCACTCATCTGTCAAGAGACTCACCCTATGAACTAAATGCCTGGCAGGTCTATGGCTCTCTAATAGTACTGCTTTCACTCACACATCAACGATAATCACAAGAAAGTTTTGCATTACTCACTCCACCTTGTGTCTTGCTTGACCTTCCCTACCTTCTCTTCTCTTCTCTTCCTGGTTTTGTTCACTGTTTTCCTTCCCTTTACTTCCTCAGTTCCCTTGTGTCTTCTAAGCTTCCCTGTCTGTGCAAATGTAAGGTGATGCTGTGCTGTTTATCTTGTGCTGGTATTTTATATATTTCTTGGTGGTGGTGGTGGTGGTAAAAAAAAGTGTCATATTTTTGGGGGTGTTCAGAAACGCGTGCAAGTGAAAATGTATGTTTTTATCCTTGTTTATTGCGTATTTTGTGCTGATGTTGTAGTTTTTCTTGTAGTAATGGGTTGAGGCTGGAGAGAAATTTAGGTGTAGGAGAGAAATGGGGAGGAACTGGTTCTGTAATAGGGCAGTTAGTTGACGAGTGGAACGAACTCAGTAATTATATATTGATGCGGTGGTGGTGATGGTGAAGGGGTGTCTTGTGTGGTGGTGGTGGTGGTTGGTGTTCAGAAGCTCCTGGTGTTGAGTGAAAATGTAGGTGTGTTTTTTGTTACTACTAATATATACATACTTCCATTTTTTTCTTCTGTTTCTTGTTTTTCTCTATGATTTTATGGTGCGTTATGTTAGTGTGGCTCAGGGAATGTTTAGTGGGTCCTCAGAGCTCTCCTGTATTTACCGATCTTTATCATACAGGAAAGGAGGAGCTATTGTCTTACTGTCCCTGTCTCTATAACTATGAAAATCCAACATTTCTTTAGATTTATGAGTTACTTTTGCTTCAACTACTTTTCTACACCACTCCACACCTCAACTTCTGAATATCTCTCCATTTTTTTACCTATGCCTCTATTCACACACATTTCTTAGCTCTGAATTATTACTTGTGGCGGCAAAAGAGTATTATCACCTTTAGGAACCCCAATGTGTCATGGGAGAGATAGTGAGGCTTTACTCTGAACAATGGTGGATGTGGTTAGTAGTGTTGGCAGTGATAACCCCTTTGACTATTACTATAAGCCTTATGTTTACTCTATTAATTCATGCTTACTCTTAATCATCATTTACGCGTGGGTAGATACTTCTTGTTTATTAGGTGCAGGAAACTATTAACCCCTACAGTACTGGGATGCATTTGTACCTTGAGTTTTTGGTGCAATGGAATTATTTTATTGACATTAGGAAGGGTCTGTGGAGGTTGGAAGATTAATGGCCATAGTCTATTAATTTAATCCCCTATGTGAATTTCTGAAGGTGTTTAGAATGTGGAAATGTGTCCCAGTACTGAAGGGGTTAGGGTGGCCATGAGGTGTGCATTTCTACAGTGGTGGCTTGGCAGGAGGTTGGACTTTGTTTCATTACCTGTTGAGTGGTTTGTTATGGCAGTGTTATCTTAATTGGTCATTTGAGTTATCTTCTGAGTTTCTAGTTTGTCTAAAAAATTCCTCCATTTGACAGTTTTTCCTCTTTAGACACAATATTGTCAGCATTTTCTCTTCTCTCTAAAAATACTTAAGACATCACTTATTTTTTCCAATTTTCCTCTTCTCTTAAAACATTTCTCCCTTTAGATAACATTTCCCCGAAGACACAATTCTATCAACATTCCCCCCCCCCCCCTCTTCTCTCTAAAACATTTGTACTAATAAGATAATTTTACTCTTGATTTCACTCAGTTTTATGAATGATGCTATTAAGAAAACTGACTTACTATGAAGAGTGATGGAAATGCAAAGCTGTCGTCATTCTTATTGCTATTTCTGCTGTCAATAACTTCTCTTCTAAGCATTTCTTATATGAGGTTCAAGTTCTTCCTAACAGTACCAAAGAATTATAGTTTTTTATTTGCGGGGGGAGTGAGGGGAAGGCTGCAGTGATATATATACTAAACGGCTAAGAATTGTAATGATTAGATTTGTTGTACTAGAGCTTCAGGTTAATAGATAAATGTAAACACCTTCTAGAGACTTACGAGTTAAAGAAAGTGAATTAGACATGTGATATCATTGTATCTTTACTTTGCATGCCACTCTCAGGTTAAGAAAATAAACAGTTACTAGAAATGAAGGAAGACAATGCACTAGACAAGAAACATTCCCTAAAACTATTAATTAACCACAATTTTCAAAGTTTTAAGGGAAATTAATTAGACGTGAGTGATGTACCCCAAACTATCAATGCATCTTACTATTAGAAACACCAGAAATGAAGGAAAACAACACTAGACAAGAAACATTCCCTAAAACTATTAATTAACCACAATTTTCAAAGTTATAAAGGAAATGAAATAGACGTGAGTGTTGTACCCCAAAATATCAATGTATCTTACTCACAGAAACACCAGAAATGAAGGAAAACAACACACTAGACAAGAAACATTCCCTAAAACTATTAATTAACCACAATTTTCTAAGTTTTAAGGGAAATGAATTAGACGTGAGTGATGTACCCCAAAATATCAATGTATCTTACTCATAGAAACACCAGAAATGAAGGAAAACAATACACTAGATAGAACATTCCCTGAACTACTAATTAACACCAATTCTCCACATCCCCGAGTCACACCCTTGTTATGGATAGACAGTAGACACCATGCCTTGTCCCACACCACCCAAGTAGACACTGATTGACTAGTTAGCCACATAGGACAGTCATTTAGCCAAGTCTGTGTGAGAGTTGCAAGTTATGGCTATATTTTTCCCCACAAGGCTGCCTGTCCTGCCTGGAGTTAGCTGGTGTAAGTTAATTTTGTGTCTCTGAATGTTATATACCTTACTTGTTTGTTACCCCTCTATCCGTGTGCGTGTAAGTGTATGTGTGTATGTGTGTGTACGTGTGTGTGTGTGCGTTCCTGTCCCTACACATGAGCAGTTTTCTATAGAGGAGTGAGTGCATGCATTGTCTAAGTCTGTCTTGCTGTGTCTTATGTAACTATAGTAATGTTGTGATGGAATTTTTGGTTTGTTTTTAGTGATGTAAGTGTTTGAGTAGTCGTAATGGTTATGGAATGTGTGTGTGTGTGTGTGTATAAATATCCTGTAAGACAAAAATAAGGTTACTGCTCACATCATCCTCCTTTACCAGCCATACGTCATGTCATTTTGCAGCAAGGCAGGAGTATTTATGCTAACTAATAGGAGAACATGGTACATAAACCCTTATATAACCCAAATACTCACTCTCTCTCTCTCTCTCTCTCTCTCTCTCTCTCTCTCTCTCTCTCTCTCTCTCTCTCATACACAGCATTTATAAATCAGAAATATTGGTATGTGTGTAAGCTGATAATCTATGCCACACCTGAGCTATTATTGAACTCATCTATGGCAGGTGTGTGGGACTGATTACATTGAGTGCTTACCTCACCTCACCTCACCTCACCTTTCCTTGCCTGTGACCTTTGAGTTAATTAGCAGAACACCTGTGGGACGCAAGGAGTAGTAGAAGACATAGTACATCTTCAAGTTTTTGTTAGTTTGTTAGTTTGTGTGTTAGAGAGGTACAGGTTAACTCTTTTGAACTTTTTAGGGAGTGGCTAATTATTGGTATTTTTTTTATTTTCATTGTTTTTTTTCTCTTTGGCCAGTTTCTCCCTCATAAAAAAGGTAAAGAGGTGAATGAATGAGTTGATATGTTAGCTGAAGTGATTATCCTAAGTTGTATTTATAATGAGGTTTAGCCCAGAAAGCTGTCTTATGTCTTAATTCTTGTATTGAGTGAGGTTAAGGTTGATTCTCTGTTATGGTATATTGAGGACTTTTGGGCTAATTCCTTCAGACCTACAAGGGGACTGGCAAATTAGTCTTTTATCATCTTTTTTTTGCCTTAGTCCAGCTTTCCCCATCTCATATAAAAAAAAAAATTATTTCCTATTTACACAAGTATTAACTCAGATATAAAGCAAAAAAATATACCACATAACAATTACCCCTTTCAAAAACACCCACAGCTGGCTACTTATATACAAAATACTTCAAAAAACACAAGAAAAACAAACTAGATCAGAGAAAAAACATTACCTCACATCAAACCAACAACACACATACAATTCCCCACTTCAATCACCCACACAGACCCTCCCTGAACAGTGCATGGGTGAGAGAATGAGGTATATGAGGCTGTGAGGGCTGTGCTGGAGGGGGGGGGTCGGGTGTCAGTAACTCCCAAAACATCCTCATTGTTCTTGAGTGTGAGAAAGTCAGTGTTGGAATGAGAGGAGAGGAATGCTTTTCATCTCAGTGGTTCATGCTTGGCCCATCACAGAGAGAGGTGGTTGGTTGTGTGGTGAGCACGTACTGTAGGATTAGAGAGAGAGAGAGACTGTGTGCATGTGTGTGTAGCTAAATATATCTTTACAAAATCAGTTTTCATCTCTTTTTCATGCTATTAATACTCTTTCATTACATTCTTCCAAAGTGTTATGCCCTATTCATTCATTTGTTTATATATTTTTTTCATTTTTATTTAAGACTTCTTTCTCTAATATGTTTAACTCAGTTGCTTGGTGAAAGATCTCTTGGTGTGTGTGTGTGTGTGTGTGTGTGTGTCAGTTTAGAATGGTGTGAATGCATAATTCCCTTTTTATCTCCCACTACGTTTTATTGTATCTTTCTTTAAAACATTTCTTGCATAATATCATACTGTGTGTCTGTGTGTGTGTGTGTGTGTGTGT
The DNA here is from genome assembly GCA_020233015.1 of Callinectes sapidus. NCBI lineage: Eukaryota > Metazoa > Arthropoda > Malacostraca > Decapoda > Portunidae > Callinectes > Callinectes sapidus. The sequence goes on along the minus strand of JAHFWG010000120.1, from coordinate 45,288 downwards.
GTGTGTGTGTGTGTGTGTGTGTGTGTGTGTGTGTGTCATTGTGGGTAATGTGCAGCTGGCAGAGTCTGGGTATTCTCACAGTATTCCTTTAAAACTTTGCATGTGTGTGTGTGTGTGTGTGTGTGTGTGTGTGTGTGTGTATCTGTGTGTGAGTGTTGATATGAGATAATGCCAGGATGTTCTTATTTCCTATTGAACTTATACTGAAGTGTGTGTGTGTGTGTGTGTGTGTGTGTGTGTGGTTGGTGATGTTCGCATATTTTTATCACATCTTGCCTTGAACTCTTCTTTTCTTACATAATATCCTTTATGTTTAATGTATGTATGTATGTGTGTGTGTGTGTATGTACGTGCCCAACCCTCTTGCAAAAAGCTAGGAACGTTGAACAAAACAATAACAATGACGGTATTTACATATGCCATCGTGTGTGTGTGTGTGTGTGTGTGTGTGTGTGTGTGTGTGTGCATCACCCCACCAAGGTATTAGCAATGAAGGGAACAACCACACAGCCTCACAGCCTCACAGCCTCGTCCAGCCACACTGTGCATTACCCGCCCAGCCATGAAGGTTTTGTGCAAGTCACCTGGTGCAACACAAATATGTTAATGTGGTGACATCATCATTACCACCCCTTCCCTTACCTTACCTTCCCTTACCACCACCACCACCACCCACCACCCAGTACCTTACCATACCCCCTTCCTCCTCCTCCTCCTCCTCCTCCTCCTCCTCCTTCTCTTCCTCTCTCACCCACCTGCCAGCCAACCAGCCTCCCAGTACCTTGTCATCCCCTCCCTCCTCCTCCTCCTCCTCTTTCCCTCTCTCTCTCTCACACCAGCCAGCCAACCAGTCTCCCAGTACCTTGTCTTGTTGTATGTAGGAGTGCCTGATAGGGAGTGGCTGGGCTGCATGTGTTTGCTGTTAGTCATGCTTCAGGTTTGCCTTTGTTTTTTGGTTGTTGTGTTTGTTTTGAGGTGTTTTTTTAATGTTTTTTTGGTGTTTTTTGTAGTTTGTTGTTGTTGTTTTTTTGTTGATGTTTGGTTTGGTATGTTATTTTCTTTTTTTGTGTGTGTGTTTTTTTGGGGGGTTATTTTTTGTGGTTGTTTTTCTGGTTTGTTATTTCGGTGCTGATTATTCCCTTTTCTTTCCGTAGATTTTCTTTTATATGTTAGTGTGGCTTGTCTTTCACTTATTTGTGTTGATGTGTTGAGGTGTCAGTGAATGGCAGAGTGAAAGGTGAATGAGGTATGAACGAATCTGATAAATCTTTACCCCCAATGACTGGTGAATGATCTTGAATGCCTTTATTTTGTACAGATTAAGTAGGAATAACAATATGAATGGTGTACAAAGACATTTCTGTCCACCTTTCCCCCTCCTTCATGTACCTGCACAGAATTGATGTAGTCATTCATGGTATTAATTCATACTAACTCACACTTTCTTCTGATTTGAGTGTAGTTTTTACAGTGACACACCTTGTTGGCTCTCCTGCAGGTATGGAGGTGTAAGAAGCGTTATCCAAGAGTTGTTTGGTGCCCTCAGTGAAACCTGCGAACATGAAAATGGGTTTGTCGCAGCGCCAAAGAGAGGAACTGTGAGTGTCTTGACGTTTGTTTGGAAGTTCTCTTGGTTACTGTTCTATTATGGTGAAGGATAGTTATTAAATTGCAGTATTTATCCCTTATTTAATTAATGACTCAAGATTTTGTTGATTATTGTTTTATTATGGCTAAAGATAGTTGATAGATAGTTAATAAAAGGTGATATTGATCTCTTATCTAATTAATAAAGACTGAAGACTCTGTAGATTACTATTATTGTATTATGGCCAAGGATAGTTAATCAATAGTTAATAAAAGGCAATATTTATCCCTTATCTATGTTAATAAGACTGTTGAGATTCTGTGGGTTATTATCTTATTATGGCCAAGGATAATTAATCAATAGTCAATAAGAGGCAATATTTATCCTCATTTTTTTAGTGTGCGTAGTGACATGAAGTGGATAAGAGGGATTCAGGCTTAGGTACTGAGGAAAGGCCAATTGTTTTCAGGATGTAAGTGAAAGAACAATTTTTATCACTTTTCCTGTTGTTTGTTTTGAGTGATGAGTAAGTAAGGAATGCATTGACCGCAGTGAGGCGTGGTTCAAAGCGGTGTAAACTTGTCAGGGAAGCCATACTAGTTGTGGTGGTGTTTTTAGTTTAGTTGAATGACTAATAAGAAACAAAACAAACCATTTTCGTTGATTAGATTAGTGAAACACACACACACACACACACACACAATGTATACAGATAATAACCATGGAATAAACGGAAGCCATGTAACACAATCAGTTGATAGGAAAGTAATAATGAGTCTATTGTGTGTGTGTGTGTGTGTGTGGTGGAAATTGTTATCAGGTCTGAATCAGAATGGAAGTGTCATTATTGAGGACATAATTATCACCTTTCCTTCACTAATAGGATCTGTTCTGTGCCATCCCTCACTGTCACAACACTGCACTTGGCTTTCTTGACTCAGGAGTGTATTCTTAATCTTGCTGCTCCCTTGTATGAACTGTTTTGAAAGGCCAGATATGACAGTTCTATCAGTTTTATTCCTATTGATGTTGTAGAATCCTTGTTAACTAATGGCTAGAGTGAAAATATCTTTGAAAACCCCAATAACTTCCCCCTTCAACCTCTGATAAATTGTTAATGGTAAAGAATCCTTGTTAATTAATCCCTAGAATGAAAAACATCAGTAAATCCTCAGTAACTTCTCTTACAACCCATGAAAAGTTGTCAATGGTACAAAATCCTTGTTAACTAATTACTAGAACATTGAAAACACCTTGGAAAACCTCAGTAACTTCCTCTACAACCTGTATAAAGCTGACAGAATACTATAAAGGAGTATTTGAGGAAGGATTGGGGCTCATCTGTGTGTTCTGGTAGTGAGGCCTTAGCTGACATCCTCTTAGTGTTGATATAGTATTTTAGGAGTGAGATGATGGCTGTTATCTAATCTGGTATCTAAGACTGATTACCACATGTCCTTTTCTCTCCATGTGTGCAGTACCATAGCCATGATTGACCTGCTACATGACCTTTCTTCTTTGTGTTTACAGTAATAAGGCCATAGCTGACTACCTGTGCAGCAATGGCTACATGGACGCTCTGGAAGCCTTCAAGGCCGAGGCTGACATGCCTGGTGAAATTGAGAGAAAGTATGCTGGACTCCTCGAAAAGAAATGGTGTTCCGTCATCAGGCTCCAGAAGAAGGTGAGGAGGGTAGCGGTGGTGGTGGATGACGACGATGATGATGATGGTGGCAGCTGGGAACATACAGGACGTGTGTTGCATAGTGGAGAGGAAATATTTGATGAGAAAGATGGCGCAGAATTGTTTCACCTCTTACGTTGTTGAAGGATGATATTTAAGGCTTCAAATTTGGTCAGATTTTCAAGTCGTTTGAGGTCAAATTTTTTAACCTGGAGAGTGATGTCTAGATTTTAAAATTTCTGAATTATTTGGGTTGAGGTGTGTGTGTGTGTGTGTGTTAGAGATGTATAAATGACGCTACATACATCCCCACCATGGTGTTCTCTCTCTCTCTCTCAGGTGATGGAGCTGGAGGTGAAACTGAACGAAGCCGAAAGAGAATACATTGCCGGCGCTCCAACTCGGGACAAACGATCGCCCTCAGAATGGATCCCTCGGCCCCCAGAGAAGTACTGCCTCACCGGCCACAGAGCACCCGTCACCAGGGTGAGCCTCAGCAGGGGGGCAGGAGGCTGGCCAAACTGGAGCCTTACTCACTGAAATGTATAGATGAATATAGAGACTTTTTGTTTTGTGTCTAAAGAGTTCCAAAGCATAGTTAACAGATTGGCTCATGCTGAAGACAGGAGACAGAATTAAAAGCTTGTAGAATTAAATGTATTGATAGTTTTTATATTTAATTGTTACCATACAAAGGGTAGATAGTAAATGTAATGTGGTGATGCCTAGTGAAGAGTGCCAGAGAATGGAAGAATGGGAGCCCTGTAGGATTTGATGTAATGGTTAACATGGAGATTGTCAGTGTGTTGTATTGTCTCAGGAAGGAAGGAATAGTTATGGTTAGACTGTAAAGTGAGGAAGACAGGGAGAACTGGAAACTTGTGGCATGAATAGAGATCAACAGAGAGGTGGTCGTCATTGTGTAGTCTTGTCACTGTATTAGATTACCTCAGGAAGGAATAGTTATGATTAGATTATTAACAGTGAGGAAGACAGTGAGAACTGGAAACTTGTGGCATGAATAGAGATCAACAGAGAGATGTCATCATTGAATAGTTTTGTCACTGTATTGAATCAGAGGAAGTGAAGCAAGGTAGACCGCTGATGGTTGTGTTTCCTGCAGGTGATCATCCACCCCATGTATTCCTTGATGGTTTCATCCAGCGAAGACGGAACCATTAAGGTCTGGGACTACGAGACCGGCGACTACGAGAAGACCCTCAAGGGCCACACCGACAGCATTCAGGACATTGCCTTCGACCACGGCGGGAAGTTCTTAGGTGGGTCTTGCCTACACACACACACACACACACACACACACACACACACACTTGCACAGAGAATCAATTGTCGACTTTCTAATGATGGGAATGATTGTGTTGGGAAATGAGTCGAATTTTATGATTGATAGTTTTTTGGGAGACACCAAATGTAAACTCAGAATTAGAGAGGGCAGCTGTTCATCTCTGGAATTTAATTTTACTTTATGAGAGAGAAAGAGACTATACAGATCGTTCACAAGAGACAGTAACTCATCTATCAATCTAAATCTTCTTCCCCAATGATAACAGTCACACAATATAGTAACAGAGGGAGTAACCGTTGCCTTACCTTCCGTGCAGTGTCCTGTAGCGCTGACATGTCCATCAAGCTGTGGGACTTCTCCTCCTACGAGTGTGTCAAGACCATGCACGGCCACGACCACAACGTATCCTCTGTCACCTTCATGCCGTCGGGAGACTACCTCCTCAGCTGCTCCAGAGATAAGACCATCAAAATGTGGGAGGTGGCTACTGGGTGAGCAGGGGGCAGTGGTTGTAGTGTTTGGTCTGCTGGCCTGGTGTGTTGACCTGTCATGAACAACCAGTGTCTTGATTTAAAATTGTGGAATGCATTGTAGTATGAATGTGGATGTCTGTGTGTGCATCAGCCATGTCTTGACTGATAATATTTGTTGGTATGGGTGGTATTAGCTTAGTATATTGAGAGACAAGATAAATAGGTGTTGCGGTGTTGGTGATATTGATGGTGTTGATGCTGTAGATACTGCGTGAAGACCTTCACTGGACACCGAGAGTGGGTGAGGATGGTTCGAGTCTGCAATGACGGCTCCCTCATCGCCTCGTGCTCCAACGACCAGACTGTGCGAGTCTGGCTCACTGCTACCAAGGAATGCAAGGTGCGGCCTCAGGGGTGGCTGGGGTGGTGGGGAGGGAGGGAGGGAGGGAACTGCTCAGATTACGACACTGTTGAGGCATAAATGTCTGTGTGTGTGTGTGGGGGTGGGAGGTGGAGTGAATGTCTGGTCTATATTTGTGTCTCAGTAATGGGTTTTCTATTTCTTTGACAAGCAGAATAATTAGAAGGTTTAATTTCACCCCACATTGTACCTATAATCATTTGTTTTGAGATTCATTTTAATGTGTTGCATTGAGTTCATGAATAGTTTATTTTCTTTGCATTATGTGTGATGAACCATTGAGTAGTGACTGGATAATGAAACTCCTGCCACCATCAATCAGGCTGAACTTCGAGAGCACGACCATGTGGTGGAGTGCATTGCCTGGTGTGAGGGCAACGCCAGCAATGCCGTGAATGAAGCTGTCGCCACTGACAACCGAAAGCCAACCTACCAGGGGCCCTTCCTCATGTCCGGCTCCAGGGACAAGACTATCAAGGTGGGCTCCTCAGGGATCTCAGTACCAGTTGTCTTGGATTTTAAATATTTCACTGTTCATAGGATAAAGTAGTGTAGATAGGCAATGATTAAAAACAGATGGGGAGTCATGACTGTATTACTAATGTGTGTGTGTGAGGCAGGTTTTGATTTAATATGGCAGCCATGCATGGAGGGGGAGCCTTGACAATATTTCTAATGTGTGGGTGGCAGGTTTGGGATGTGGGTGTTGGCCTGTGCCTGTTCTCGCTGGTGGGCCATGACAACTGGGTGCGAGGCCTCGTGGTGCACCCCGGCGGCAAGTACATCCTCTCAGCCTCCGACGACAAGACAGTCCGAGTGTGGGACATTAAGAACAAGCGTTGCCAAAAGACCCTGGATGCTCACTCTCATTTCTGTACATCCTTAGGTAAGTGTGGCTGTGGAGGTGTGGGGAATTTAAAGGGATTTTTGTTTACTTTTTTTCTGTGTGTTTCTTTTAAGTTTATTGCAATTGATTGTGGTGATTATGGCAAGATTTTAGTGTGCAATTGTTTGTAATCTTTATTTTTGTGTCGTTTGTGATATGTTTTATTAAGATTCTATGTAGCAGAGCACTGGTTTGTGTTTGTTGGTGTTTTAGTATGACACCTTTGAAGTGTGTTGGTTTATTTTCCTTTATTTGTGTTAGGTTTTCAGCGTAGGAGGAGTGCTTTGTGTTTTGTGTTTTGTCAGTGTGGTGTACATGGGCAATTCTTTCCAGACATGCACCGAACTGCACCGTACGTCATCACCGGCAGCGTGGATCAGACCATCAAGGTGTGGGAGTGTCGCTAACATGAGGGTGTGCCAGCCAGCCGCCCTCCCCTTCCCTCCCCACCCCTTCCTCCCCACTGCACGCTGTCACTGCCGCCACAGACACTGATGATGATGATGATGATGATGATGCCACTGCTGCTCCCTGACTCCCCTGCACTGCTGTCTGTGATCCCCTGCCCCGTGGCTGCTCTGGTGGTGGTGATGGTGGTGGTAGTGGTGGTGGCCGCACTGGGCACCTCGTCAGGGGTGGTGCCACTCTCTTCGCCCTGCAGTTTGATCTTAAAGGAGCTGGAATGCGGGCAGTGTGCAGTAAGAGGCAAGTGGCACCATGTTTTTGGGAGGAGAAAACCCAAGTAATTTATTTCTTTAATTTATTATTACCACAAAATATAACGAGAGTACCACCCTTTTGACAGTAACTTGGGCACGACTGGGGCGCCAGGGAAGCTAAGGGGCGTCCAGGGTGGGCTCAGAGCACCTGTGTATAGCTGCTTCTTGTGTTGCCTCCTTATCTTGCACTCACCACAGGGCCGAGGCTGCTCACCGGCAGTTCGGGTGTGATGTGTCGCTGATCCTCTGTTGTTTTTACACCAAAGAAGAGTAGAGGTGTTTCTTCAAAACCTGTGAATGTTTAACATGAGCTCATTTGTATTTGTGATTCTTCATTCCCAGGTGATCAGAGGAAAACTTTGATGATATAAAATTACTGTAACATTGTAAATATTGAAGTAGCCACTTATAGTTACTTATACAACAGCTATGTTTTGAAGACTATAATGGAGGGCAAGGATGAAATAAGTAGGCAGCAGTACAGCAAAGCTTGTTTCGTGTGCTGTGGAGCAGGCAGCAGGTGGCAGGCCAGGCCTCCACCCCCAGGCTGAGCTCATCAGGGAGCAGGAGGGCGAGCAGAGCAAGCAGGGTGCACAGGGCCTGCCCCCCAGCACACCATGCGACGCGAGCCCTGGGAGACAGGAGAGGCTAGTTCAGTACAGGCAGTCTGGTGCTACTCTGCCCCAACCTCCCCCACCACCTGCTGGTGGGGGTGCTGGGCGGTTGGTGGCTGTTACCTCGGTTGTGTCTGGCAGGGCCCAGCGCTCCCACGTTCATCTTTCATCCCAGACAATACCACTCTTAACTTTTCTTCTTCATTTTGTCACTCTTTGCTACCTATATCTTCCCCACGTCTACATTTCATGGCAGATCTTTGAAGTCAAATTAGCGAGGCACAAACGGTGCCTTTTTTATATAAACTAACATGCTGTGATTACCTTATATAGTCTACACTTTACAGAGCTTTAGTATATTTTTTGTATTTTTGTACTATTTAATGTAGCCACGTGGTTTTGATCGTCACATTGGCATCAATCAACCGCCGCTGACTATCTTGTGTTAATTATTATAAAGAAGCTGGAGCTACGATGAGGCTTCCTCGCTCGGCCAACTAGTGAAGGAACAGCACCACCGGTAGCAAACAGTCACCCTGCCTTGGACTATGCCTGTGCCTGCACTGCCAGAGGGTAGTGTCATGCAAACCTTGAACAGTACCACACTAGTTCACTAAGCAGTACTAGAGAGGCCGGCTCTATTCTATTTGACAACTGAAAATGGCTGCCACAAGGTCTTAGCTGTGTTGCATAATATGTTAATGAATAGTCCATGGGGCTGGTTAGTTTCAGATTTATTATCATATAACTAATGTGTGTGCTTGTGTGTGTAGTATGCATATACCATTCTGCATTGTGGTGCATACTTGTATATGCATAGTAGCACATTCTTTTCTTTGAATTAAAACTCAACTGTATACTTATACATGCATATACCCTTCTGCATTGTGCATATTTGCATATGCACAGTAGCACATTCTTTTCCTTTGAATAAAAACTCACCTGTATACTTATACATGCATAAACATTCATTACATTTACTCTTTCCAATGCTAGATCTGAGGCCTAAGTGACTGTATACATACATAGTGGCAGCCGAGGAAAGTGTCAAACATGTCCCGCTTTAGTCATCAGATGCCGCTGTCATTTGACTCTGCTCCTCTCACTAGTGTGTAGCCAAATAGAGTGTAAGTGCATTTTGGTGCAGACTTTTTTTTCTTATTGTTTTACAGTTATTTATATTTATTTGATATGTATGACTTACTCTAAACAAGTTTGTGAAGGTGGGGCCATAGGAGCTGCCGGAGATATCCTAGAAATGGCACTCAGGACAGCTGACGATGCTTTCTCTTCCTGTGCTAGTACTTTGCAACACGAGGTCAGCTGGGGAGGGCTGCTGCCACCCTGGCCAGCGTATGGGAGGGACTTATAAGTCAGAGGCAGTGACCAGTGACCCTGGTGGCCGGGCACGTCAACAGTGTCGGGTAACATTGTCTTTCATGAAGCAGACGCACGCTTGGCACAGTCAGTTACCAGCTCATTGAGTTGTATCCACATTCCATAGCTTGTGGTGACTGGTGGAGAGCCGTGACCGTGACTCAGGCATGGCGGGCTGTGAGTGTGCCGTGCTGGGTTCACTAATATTTCAAGTTGTTGCTTGGCCATTGAGGAGAAAATGCTGTCTGTTCCTGAAAGGTGATGTTCGCTGACGGCTGCAAAAAAACCTATATAAATTTTGAGTAACTAACCAATTTTTTGTCACGATATAGTCTCGTACACACTAATGTTGATGTCAATATACAATACAAGTTCATGTGTTATTTATTGTTTTGAGAGTCAGTTGTGCTGGTTGAGTTTTGTTGTGGATGAGCAACACACATGAAAAAGGTACTTGTTTATGATCAGCGTCAGTTCACTTCTACCAACTGTCTCTGGCATTTTTTTCCAATAAAGCTAAAGTTCCATGTCAGTCTTGAACGTGTCATTGAAGATTTGTTTATTTTTTGTGGGTTGTGCACCCTTAACAAGGTCACTGTGTTTTAATGTTTGTTCAAGCTGGAAGTTGGTCTAATAACTCACTCACTACCTAACCTGGGTAATTCATGACCACTGGTGGGCTCTCTTGGGATTCCTAACACTAAAAGAAGAAATTAAGAAATCAGTCTGAGAAAATTGAGCGAACCTGATACGAGGTAAGTCTGGAAAAAGGGCACAATTTTGTTTAGTTGTCGTCGTAGTCACCAGCATTGTTCCAGCTGAAACGCTTGTTACCCCCCCACAAGAGGAATGTGTCAACCAATCCTCCAAGCGATTTCAGGCACAGACTTTTGAGTTCACTTCAGTTTTCAGGTGTTGTGGACCTCTGCTCTTGCTAGCTTAGAGAGACGTCACACCCTGAACGTTGGCGGGGCACCTCCCTCATCTGTCACCACCACACACTCTTCCTTGGTTAGCCTCCGTGTCTCAGAAGTGAACTTGGTTTCCCTTATATACATACATACATACATATATATATATCTATAAATATATACATACATATATATGCATTAAAATTGATGTTCACACTTGTCTTTTAGTGAAACCGTTCCTGAATGTAACACGACCACTCACTCTCTCCTCGTCAAGGTCTTGCCTGTCATTGATGGCTGATTAACACACTCTATCCTGCGCGTCGTCTCTTTCCTTTTTGGTTTTCGTGGCGTAACCTTATCAATCGTTTAATGTTTTTCGGTCAGACTGAATTTTGGACAACCTGCATGACGACTTTTTTTAGTTTATTTTTTATTATTTTGATATTGTGTATATATTTTTAATTTTGACATTTTTTGCTTTTCCGTATTTCTCTGTTTTTGCATGCTATTGGTCATGGTGACAGTAGGAGTGTGCATGTTGTTGAGAAGCTCTAACAACCACAGCGCTGTCACAAGCAATCACCAGACCGCTGTACCGTGCGATGTGCGACCTTTGTCTCAACGGGAGGAGGAAGATTACGTGCTATTTAGACGTGAGATAGTTACCGTACCCCGGCCTGAACATCTTGGCAGCTTGGAACAAAACCAATCCAAACCTGCAGCCATTTTCATTTAAGCTTTGAATTATTTTATGTAGAGGAGGAATTTCATGGGCCTTTTAATTAGTTGCTTTGTACGACTTTGTTATTGCTGAACACTGTACATAATTACTACCTTCTCTTCTCTGTACATTTATTCTATAAACGTTAAGTAACAAGTGAATAAATTCGATGTACACCAGACAGCTTGATTATTTTTTCTCCCTGAGTTACTGGCACCACAAATAGCGGCACTGCATTCCCCTTCTGGCACTGTGAGGTGTGACACAAGTTATTAGTCAAGAGGTCAGTGTCGCGTCACTTTGATTTGATTTGCAATGTGAAAGGAAACAGTCTTTATTCTCCATTCATTTCTTCTTTTTCTTTTTCCTTATCAGCCTGTGAGGTGTGATGAGTCAGTCAGTAGGCAAGGTATTTGATATTTATAGTGTTAGTAAATAGCTTTTTTCTTTATTCATCTTTTCTTTACTTTTATTTCCCTGTGATGAAAGTTGATTAATTTTGCAGAATGTTTTATTGGTGTATTTAATTTTTATCTTTGTTGATTTGTGAGAGTTGTGATGCAAGTTGTTAGGTAGTGCGTGAATGCTATGCTATTTATATTACTGAATGTTAGTAATGTTTTTTTTCTTTTTCCCTTTTTTTTAACATGAATAGCTTTCATCACAACAGCCATGTTAATTAATTGCGTGGAATGCCATAGTTCATTAATTTTTTCATGTTGCAAATTCATAATGTTTCTATTTTCTCTGGTAATTGAATAAGTATTGTTTCTTTACTCAATATATAACTTAACTGCAGATTATTAGATTGTTACATAGTTTTTAAGTGCATTGTTTATTATCAATGGAATGAGAAAGGGAGAGAGAGAACGTTACAATCTTAAAAGTTTTTTGAGTATAGATTAAACTTTATTTTGCCTTTTTATCATTACATTTTGTGTTCTATGTTGCAGACTACTATTTTTGTTGCATCTCGCAGTATGAGAGCATTACACAGTTCCCTTGAAGTTAGACACACGCATTAAGCTTTGTCATGCGTTTTGTTTTATTCTGTAGTGTTGTTTTGTGATATATTGCATCCTTACGTATAAAGCTGTGTGTGTGTGTGTGCGTGTGTGTGTCTGTGCGCGTGTGTCTGTGTGAGTGTGTGGGTGTTACTCTGCGGGAAAGGTTAATTGGTAAAGATCAAAGGTGATGAACTGAAACACTATCGGGAAAACAAAGGTGATGAAACATGCGCCATTGCCACGGTAAACGAGAGAGAGAGAGAGAGAGAGAATTTTACCTTCTCTTTCAGAACGACTGGAATAGCGTCATAGTAAGATTTTGTGATCTCCTTTTATTATTTTATATTATTATTATTATTATTATTATTATTATTATTATTATTATTATTACTACTACTACTACTACTACTACTACTACTACTACTACTACTACTACTACTACTACTACTACTACTACTACTACTACTACTCACCCTACACAAGAGAGGGAGAGAGAGAGAGAGAGAGAAGACGATAGGAGAGAGGGAGAGGAAGAGGGGAAAATCTCTGACTGGGTGCCTGCCTCTCTCTCCAGTGTTCAGCCTCAGTGTTGCCTGGACGCGCGAGGGGGGAGGAGTGCGTTGGCTGGCGGTGCAAAGTTTTCGTGTTCCTCACCCCGGGTCTTGCGTGAAAGTGAACCCAAACAATACTGCGGGTTTTCTCGTCTTAACTGCCCCACTGACCTGAAGGAGATATGGAAGCTTGAGGTGTCGTTAATCGTAGTGGTAATGAAGATGTAGAATAAAATAAATAGAGGTGACTTAACATTGCTTCATTAATTCGGCGAGCATTACAGGGACTTGAAGGAGAGATGGGAAGTTTGAGGTGTTGTTTGTTAATCGTATTGGTAATGAAGATGTAGAATAAGATAAATAGAGGTGATATAACATTACTTCATTGATATAGCGAGCATTA
>JAHFWG010000120.1:1351-20720 GCA_020233015.1 Callinectes sapidus | reverse complement strand
TCTCTCTCTCTCTCTCTCTCGTTTACCGTGGCACTGGCGCATGTTTCATCACCTTTGTTTTCCCGATAGTGTTTCAGTTCATCACCTTTGATCTTTACCAATTAACCTTTCCCGCAGAGTAACACCCACACACTCACACAGACACACGCGCACAGACACACACACGCACACACACACACACAGCTTTATACGTAAGGATGCAATATATCACAAAACAACACTACAGAATAAAACAAAACGCATGACAAAGCTTAATGCGTGTGTCTAACTTCAAGGGAACTGTGTAATGCTCTCATACTGCGAGATGCAACAAAAATAGTAGTCTGCAACATAGAACACAAAATGTAATGATAAAAAGGCAAAATAAAGTTTAATCTATACTCAAAAAACTTTTAAGATTGTAACGTTCTCTCTCTCCCTTTCTCATTCCATTGATAATAAACAATGCACTTAAAAACTATGTAACAATCTAATAATCTGCAGTTAAGTTATATATTGAGTAAAGAAACAATACTTATTCAATTACCAGAGAAAATAGAAACATTATGAATTTGCAACATGAAAAAATTAATGAACTATGGCATTCCACGCAATTAATTAACATGGCTGTTGTGATGAAAGCTATTCATGTTAAAAAAAAGGGAAAAAGAAAAAAAACATTACTAACATTCAGTAATATAAATAGCATAGCATTCACGCACTACCTAACAACTTGCATCACAACTCTCACAAATCAACAAAGATAAAAATTAAATACACCAATAAAACATTCTGCAAAATTAATCAACTTTCATCACAGGGAAATAAAAGTAAAGAAAAGATGAATAAAGAAAAAAGCTATTTACTAACACTATAAATATCAAATATCTTGCCTACTGACTGACTCATCACACCTCACAGGCTGATAAGGAAAAAGAAGAAATGAATGGAAAATAAAGACTGTTTCCTTTCACATTGCAAATCAAATCAAAGTGACGCGACACTGACCTCTTGACTAATAACTTGCGTCACACCTCACAGTGCCAGAAGGGGAATGCAGTGCCGCTATTTGTGCTGCCAGTAACTCAGGGAGAAAAAATAATCAAGCTGTCTGGTGTACATCGAATTTATTCACTTGTTACTTAACGTTTATAGAATAAATGTACAGAGAAGAGAAGGTAGTAATTATGTACAGTGTTCAGCAATAACAAAGTCGTACAAAGCAACTAATTAAAAGGCCCATGAAATTCCTCCTCTACATAAAATAATTCAAAGCTTAAATGAAAATGGCTGCAGGTTTGGATTGGTTTTGTTCCAAGCTGCCAAGATGTTCAGGCCGGGGTACGGTAACTATCTCACGTCTAAATAGCACGTAATCTTCCTCCTCCCGTTGAGACAAAGGTCGCACATCGCACGGTACAGCGGTCTGGTGATTGCTTGTGACAGCGCTGTGGTTGTTAGAGCTTCTCAACAACATGCACACTCCTACTGTCACCATGACCAATAGCATGCAAAAACAGAGAAATACGGAAAAGCAAAAAATGTCAAAATTAAAAATATATACACAATATCAAAATAATAAAAAATAAACTAAAAAAAGTCGTCATGCAGGTTGTCCAAAATTCAGTCTGACCGAAAAACATTAAACGATTGATAAGGTTACGCCACGAAAACCAAAAAGGAAAGAGACGACGCGCAGGATAGAGTGTGTTAATCAGCCATCAATGACAGGCAAGACCTTGACGAGGAGAGAGTGAGTGGTCGTGTTACATTCAGGAACGGTTTCACTAAAAGACAAGTGTGAACATCAATTTTAATGCATATATATGTATGTATATATTTATAGATATATATATATGTATGTATGTATGTATATAAGGGAAACCAAGTTCACTTCTGAGACACGGAGGCTAACCAAGGAAGAGTGTGTGGTGGTGACAGATGAGGGAGGTGCCCCGCCAACGTTCAGGGTGTGACGTCTCTCTAAGCTAGCAAGAGCAGAGGTCCACAACACCTGAAAACTGAAGTGAACTCAAAAGTCTGTGCCTGAAATCGCTTGGAGGATTGGTTGACACATTCCTCTTGTGGGGGGGTAACAAGCGTTTCAGCTGGAACAATGCTGGTGACTACGACGACAACTAAACAAAATTGTGCCCTTTTTCCAGACTTACCTCGTATCAGGTTCGCTCAATTTTCTCAGACTGATTTCTTAATTTCTTCTTTTAGTGTTAGGAATCCCAAGAGAGCCCACCAGTGGTCATGAATTACCCAGGTTAGGTAGTGAGTGAGTTATTAGACCAACTTCCAGCTTGAACAAACATTAAAACACAGTGACCTTGTTAAGGGTGCACAACCCACAAAAAATAAACAAATCTTCAATGACACGTTCAAGACTGACATGGAACTTTAGCTTTATTGGAAAAAAATGCCAGAGACAGTTGGTAGAAGTGAACTGACGCTGATCATAAACAAGTACCTTTTTCATGTGTGTTGCTCATCCACAACAAAACTCAACCAGCACAACTGACTCTCAAAACAATAAATAACACATGAACTTGTATTGTATATTGACATCAACATTAGTGTGTACGAGACTATATCGTGACAAAAAATTGGTTAGTTACTCAAAATTTATATAGGTTTTTTTGCAGCCGTCAGCGAACATCACCTTTCAGGAACAGACAGCATTTTCTCCTCAATGGCCAAGCAACAACTTGAAATATTAGTGAACCCAGCACGGCACACTCACAGCCCGCCATGCCTGAGTCACGGTCACGGCTCTCCACCAGTCACCACAAGCTATGGAATGTGGATACAACTCAATGAGCTGGTAACTGACTGTGCCAAGCGTGCGTCTGCTTCATGAAAGACAATGTTACCCGACACTGTTGACGTGCCCGGCCACCAGGGTCACTGGTCACTGCCTCTGACTTATAAGTCCCTCCCATACGCTGGCCAGGGTGGCAGCAGCCCTCCCCAGCTGACCTCGTGTTGCAAAGTACTAGCACAGGAAGAGAAAGCATCGTCAGCTGTCCTGAGTGCCATTTCTAGGATATCTCCGGCAGCTCCTATGGCCCCACCTTCACAAACTTGTTTAGAGTAAGTCATACATATCAAATAAATATAAATAACTGTAAAACAATAAGAAAAAAAAGTCTGCACCAAAATGCACTTACACTCTATTTGGCTACACACTAGTGAGAGGAGCAGAGTCAAATGACAGCGGCATCTGATGACTAAAGCGGGACATGTTTGACACTTTCCTCGGCTGCCACTATGTATGTATACAGTCACTTAGGCCTCAGATCTAGCATTGGAAAGAGTAAATGTAATGAATGTTTATGCATGTATAAGTATACAGGTGAGTTTTTATTCAAAGGAAAAGAATGTGCTACTGTGCATATGCAAATATGCACAATGCAGAAGGGTATATGCATGTATAAGTATACAGTTGAGTTTTAATTCAAAGAAAAGAATGTGCTACTATGCATATACAAGTATGCACCACAATGCAGAATGGTATATGCATACTACACACACAAGCACACACATTAGTTATATGATAATAAATCTGAAACTAACCAGCCCCATGGACTATTCATTAACATATTATGCAACACAGCTAAGACCTTGTGGCAGCCATTTTCAGTTGTCAAATAGAATAGAGCCGGCCTCTCTAGTACTGCTTAGTGAACTAGTGTGGTACTGTTCAAGGTTTGCATGACACTACCCTCTGGCAGTGCAGGCACAGGCATAGTCCAAGGCAGGGTGACTGTTTGCTACCGGTGGTGCTGTTCCTTCACTAGTTGGCCGAGCGAGGAAGCCTCATCGTAGCTCCAGCTTCTTTATAATAATTAACACAAGATAGTCAGCGGCGGTTGATTGATGCCAATGTGACGATCAAAACCACGTGGCTACATTAAATAGTACAAAAATACAAAAAATATACTAAAGCTCTGTAAAGTGTAGACTATATAAGGTAATCACAGCATGTTAGTTTATATAAAAAAGGCACCGTTTGTGCCTCGCTAATTTGACTTCAAAGATCTGCCATGAAATGTAGACGTGGGGAAGATATAGGTAGCAAAGAGTGACAAAATGAAGAAGAAAAGTTAAGAGTGGTATTGTCTGGGATGAAAGATGAACGTGGGAGCGCTGGGCCCTGCCAGACACAACCGAGGTAACAGCCACCAACCGCCCAGCACCCCCACCAGCAGGTGGTGGGGGAGGTTGGGGCAGAGTAGCACCAGACTGCCTGTACTGAACTAGCCTCTCCTGTCTCCCAGGGCTCGCGTCGCATGGTGTGCTGGGGGGCAGGCCCTGTGCACCCTGCTTGCTCTGCTCGCCCTCCTGCTCCCTGATGAGCTCAGCCTGGGGGTGGAGGCCTGGCCTGCCACCTGCTGCCTGCTCCACAGCACACGAAACAAGCTTTGCTGTACTGCTGCCTACTTATTTCATCCTTGCCCTCCATTATAGTCTTCAAAACATAGCTGTTGTATAAGTAACTATAAGTGGCTACTTCAATATTTACAATGTTACAGTAATTTTATATCATCAAAGTTTTCCTCTGATCACCTGGGAATGAAGAATCACAAATACAAATGAGCTCATGTTAAACATTCACAGGTTTTGAAGAAACACCTCTACTCTTCTTTGGTGTAAAAACAACAGAGGATCAGCGACACATCACACCCGAACTGCCGGTGAGCAGCCTCGGCCCTGTGGTGAGTGCAAGATAAGGAGGCAACACAAGAAGCAGCTATACACAGGTGCTCTGAGCCCACCCTGGACGCCCCTTAGCTTCCCTGGCGCCCCAGTCGTGCCCAAGTTACTGTCAAAAGGGTGGTACTCTCGTTATATTTTGTGGTAATAATAAATTAAAGAAATAAATTACTTGGGTTTTCTCCTCCCAAAAACATGGTGCCACTTGCCTCTTACTGCACACTGCCCGCATTCCAGCTCCTTTAAGATCAAACTGCAGGGCGAAGAGAGTGGCACCACCCCTGACGAGGTGCCCAGTGCGGCCACCACCACTACCACCACCATCACCACCACCAGAGCAGCCACGGGGCAGGGGATCACAGACAGCAGTGCAGGGGAGTCAGGGAGCAGCAGTGGCATCATCATCATCATCATCATCATCAGTGTCTGTGGCGGCAGTGACAGCGTGCAGTGGGGAGGAAGGGGTGGGGAGGGAAGGGGAGGGCGGCTGGCTGGCACACCCTCATGTTAGCGACACTCCCACACCTTGATGGTCTGATCCACGCTGCCGGTGATGACGTACGGTGCAGTTCGGTGCATGTCTGGAAAGAAGTGCCCATGTACACCACACTGACAAAACACAAAACACTCCTCCTACGCTGAAAACCCAACACAAATAAAGGAAAATAAACCAACGCACTTCAAAGGTGTCATACTAAAACACCAACAAACACAAACCAGTGCTCTGCTATATAGAATCTTAATAAAACATATCACAAACGACACAAAAATAAAGATTACAAACAATTGCACACTAAAATCTTACCAAAATCATCACAACCAATTGCTATAAACTTAGAGAAATACACACAGAAAAGAAGTAAACCAACAAAAATCTCCTGTAAATTCCACACACACCTCCACAGCCACACTTACCTAAGGATGTACAGAAATGAGAGTGAGCATCCAGGGTCTTTTGGCAACGCTTGTTCTTAATGTCCCACACTCGGACTGTCTTGTCGTCGGAGGCTGAGAGGATGTACTTGCCGCCGGGGTGCACCACAAGGCCTCGCACCCAGTTGTCATGGCCCACCAGCGAGAACAGGCACAGGCCAACACCCACATCCCAAACCTGCCATCCACACATTAGAAATAGTGTCAAGGTTCCCCCTCCATGCACAGCTGCCATATTAAAGCATCACATAATGATTTCAAGACTTCATGTCCCCACCTTGAAAACCTTCCTCACACACATACATTAGTAATACAGTCATGACTCCCCATCTGTTTTTAATCATTGCCTATCTACATTACTTTATCCTATGAACAGTGAAATATTTAAAATCCAAGACAACAACTGCCACTGAGGTCTCTGAGGAGCGCAGCCCACCTTGATAGTCTTGTCCCTGGAGCCGGACATGAGGAAGGGCCCCTGGTAGGTTGGCTTTCGGTTGTCAGTGGCGACAGCTTCATTCACGGCATTGCTGGCGTTGCCCTCACACCAGGCAATGCACTCCACCACATGGTCGTGCTCTCGAAGTTCAGCCTGATTGATGGTGGCAGGAGTTTCATTATCTATCCAGTCACTACTCAATGGTTCATCACACATAATGCAAAGAAAATGAACTATTCATGAACTCAACGCAACACATTAAAATGAATCTCAAAACAAATGATTATAGGTACAATGTGGGATGACATTAAACCTTCTAATTATTCTGCTTGTTAAAGAAATAGAAAACCCATTACTGAGACACAAATATAGACCAGACATTCACTACACCTCCCACCCCCACACACACACACATTTATGCCTCAACAGTGTCGTAATCTGAGCAGCTCCCTCCCTCCCTCCCTCCCCACCACCCCAGCCACCCCTGAGGCCACACCTTGCATTCCTTGGTAGCAGTGAGCCAGACTCGCACAGTCTGGTCGTTGGAGCACGAGGCGATGAGGGAGCCGTCATTGCAGACTCGAACCATCCTCACCCACTCTCGGTGTCCAGTGAAGGTCTTCACGCAGTATCTACAGCATCAACACCATCAATATCACCAACACCACAACACCTATTTATCTTGTCTCTCAATATACTAAGCTAATACCACTCATACCAACAAATATTATCAGTCAAGACATGGCTGATGCACACACACATTAACACACACACACAGACATCCACATTCACACTAAAATGCATTCCACAATTCTAGACATTCAAGACACTGTTGTTCATGACAGGTCAACACACCAGGCCAGCAGACCAAACACTACAACCACTGCCCCCTGCTCACCCTGTAGCCACCTCCCACATTTTGATGGTCTTATCTCTGGAGCAGCTGAGGAGGTAGTCTCCCGACGGCATGAAGGTGACAGAGGATACGTTGTGGTCGTGGCCGTGCATGGTCTTGACACACTCGTAGGAGGAGAAGTCCCACAGCTTGATGGACATGTCAGCGCTACAGGACACTGCACGGAAGGTAAGGCAACGGTTACTCCCTCTGTTACTATATTGTGTGACTGTAATCATTGGGGAAGAAGATTTAGATTGATAGATGAGTTACTGTCTCTTGTGAACGATCTGTATAGTCTCTTTCTCTCTCATAAAGTAAAATTAAATTCCAGAGATGAACAGCTGCCCTCTCTAATTCTGAGTTTACATTTGGTGACAATGTTACAATTTCCTCTCCATCTCTGTCTCCCAAAGAAACTATCAATCATAAAATTCAACTCATTTCCCAACACAATCATTCCCATCATTAGAAAGTTGACAAATGATTCTCTGTGCAAGTGTGTGTGCGTGTGTGTGTGTGTGTGTAAGTATGTGTGTGTGTGTGTGTGTGTGTGTGTGTGTGGAGGCAAGACCCACCTAAGAACTTCCCGCCGTGGTCGAAGGCAATGTCCTGAATGCTGTCGGTGTGGCCCTTGAGGGTCTTCTCGTAGTCGCCGGTCTCGTAGTCCCAGACCTTGATGGTTCCGTCTTCGCTGGATGAAACCATCAAGGAATACATGGGGTGGATGATCACCTGCAGGAAACACAACCATCAGCGGTCTACCTTGCTTCACTTCCTCAGATTCAATACAGTGACAAGACTACACAATGACGACCTCTCTCTGTTGATCTCTATTCATGCCACAAGTTTCCAGTTCTCCCTGTCTTCCTCACTTTACAGTCTAACCATAACTATTCCTTCCTTCCTGAGACAACACAACACATTGACAATCCCCATGTTAACCATTACATCAAATCCTACAGGGCTCCCATTCTTCCATTCTCTGGCCCTCTTCACTATGCATCACCACATTACATTTACTATCTACCCTTTGTATGGTAACAATTAAATATAAAAACTATCAATACATTTAATTCTACAAGCCTTTAATTCTGTCTCCTGTCTTCAGTATGGGCCAATCTGTTAACTATGCTTTAGAATTCTTTAGACACAAAACAAAAAGTCTCTATATTCATCTATACATTTCAGTGAGTAAGGCTCCAGTTTGGCCAGCCTCCTGCCCCCCTGCTGAGGCTCACCCTGGTGACGGGTGCTCTGTGGCCGGTGAGGCAGTACTTCTCTGGGGGCCGAGGGATCCATTCTGAGGGCGATCGTTTGTCCCGAGTTGGAGCGCCGGCAATGTATTCTCTTTCGGCTTCGTTCAGTTTCACCTCCAGCTCCATCACCTGAGAGAGAGAGACAACACCATGGTGGGGATGTATGTAGCGTCATTTATACATCTCTAACACACACACACACACACTTTTCAACCCAAATAATTCAGAAATTTTAAAATCTAGACATCACTCTCCAGGTTAAAAAAATTTGACCTCAAACGACTTGAAAATCTGACCAAATTTGAAGCCTTAAAAACCATCCTTCAACAACGTAAGAGGTGAAACAATTCTGCACCATCTTCCTCATCAAACATTTCCTCTCCACTATGCAACACACGTCCTGTATATATGTTCCCAGCAGCCACCATCATCGTCGTCATCCACCACCACCGCTGCCCTCCTCACCTTCTTCTGGAGCCTGATGACGGAGCACCATTTCTTTTCGAGGAGTCCAGCATACTTTCTCTCAATTTCACCAGGCATGTCAGCCTCGGCCTTGAAGGCTTCCAGAGCGTCCATGTAGCCATTGCTGCACAGGTAGTCAGCTATGGCCTTATTACTGTAAACACAAAGAAGAAAGGTCATGTATCAGGTCATTCATGGCTATAGTACTGCACACATGGAGAGAAAAGGACATGTGGTAATCAGTCTTAGATACCAGATTAGATAACAGCCATCATCTCACTCCTAAAATACTATATCAACACTAAGAGGAAGTCAGCTAAGGCCTCACTACCTGAACACACAGATACAGCCCCAATCCTTCCTCAAACACTCCTTTATAGTATTCTGTCAGCTTTGCACAGGTTATAGAGGAAGTCACTGAGGTCTTCCAAGATGTTTTCAATGTTGTAGTATTTAGTTAACAAGGATTTTGTACCATTGACAACTTTTCATGGGTTGTAAGAGAAGTTACTGAGGATTTACTGATGTTTTTCATTCTAGGGATTAATTAACAAGGATTCTGTACTATTAACAACTTATCAGAGGTTGTAGGGGGAAGTTATTGGGGTTTTCAAAGATATTTTCACTCTAGCCATTAGTTAACAAGGACTCTGCAACATCAATAGGAAAAGAACTGATACAAGTGTCATATCTGGCCTTTCAAAACAGTTCATACAAGGGAGCAGCAAGATTAAGAATACACTCCTGAGTCAAGAAAGCCAAGTGCAGTGTTGTGACAGTGAGGGACAGCACGGAACAGATCCTATTACTGAAGGAAAGCTGATAATTATGTCCTCAATAATGACACTTCCATTCTGATTCAAACCTGATAACAATTCACACACACACACACACACACACACACACACACACACACACACACACACACACACACACAATGGACTCATTATTACTTTCCTATCAACTGATTGTGTTACATGGCTTCCGTTTATTCCATGGTTATTATCTGTATACATTGTGTGTGTGTGTGTGTGTGTTTCACTAATCTAATCAACAAAAATGGTTTGTTTTGTTTCTTATTAGTCATTCAACTAAACTAAAAACACCACCACAACTAGTATGGCTTCCCTGACAAGTTTACACCGCTTTGAACCATGCCTCACTGCGGTCAATGCATTCCTTACTTACTCATAACTCAAAACAAACAACAGGAAAAGTGGTAAAAATTGTCTTTCACCTACAACCTGAAAACAATTGGCCTTTCCTCAGTAGCCAAGCCTGAACATCTCTCTTATCCACTTCATGTCACTAAGCACACTAAAAAAATGAGGATAAATATTGCCTCTTATTGACTATTGATTAATTATCCTTGGTCATAATAAGATAATAACCCACAGAATCTCAACAGTCTTATTTACATAGATAAGGGATAAATATTGACTTTTATTAACTATTGATTAACTATCCTTGGCCATAATACAATAATAATAACCCAGAGAATCTTGGGTCTTTATTAATTAGATAAGAGATCAATATTGCCTTTTATTAACTATCTATCAACTATCTTTAGCCATAATAATAAAATAACCAGCAGAATCTTGAGTCATTAATTAAATAAGGGATAAATACTGCAATTTAATAACTATCCTTCACCATAATAGAACAGTAACCAAGAGAACTTCCAAACAAACGTCAAGACACTCACAGTTCCTCTCTTTGGCGCTGCGACAAACCCATTTTCATGTTCGCAGGTTTCACTGAGGGCACCAAACAACTCTTGGATAACGCTTCTTACACCTCCATACCTGCAGGAGAGCCAACAAGGTGTGTCACTGTAAAAACTGCACTCAAATCAGTAGCAAGTGTGAGTTAGTATGAATTAATACCATGAATGACTACATCAATTCTGTGCAGGTACATGAAGGAGGAGGGAAAGGTGGACAGAAATGACTTTGTACACCATTCATATTGTTATTCCTACTTAATCTGTACAAAATAAAGGCATTCAAGATCATTCATCAGTCATCGGGAGAAAAGATTTATCAGATTCATTCATACCTCATTCCTTTCACTCTGCCATTCACTGACACCTCAACACATCAACACAAATAAGTGAAAGACAAGCCACACTAACATAGAAAAGAAAAGCTATGGAAAGATAAAAGAATAATCAGCACTGTAATAACAAACCAGAAAAACAACCACAAAAAAATAAACCCCAAAAAACACACACACAAAAAAAGAAAATAACATACCAAACCCAACATAAAAAAAAAAAAAACTACAAAAAACACACCAAAAAAACATTAAAAAAACACCTCAAAACAAACATAACAACCAAAAAACAAAGGCAAACCTGAAGCATGACTAACAGCAAACACATGCAGCCCAGCCACTCCCTATCAGGCACTCCTACATACAGCAAGACAAGGTACTGGGAGACTGGTTGGTGGGAGAGAGAGAGAGAGAGAGAGAGAGAGGGAAAGAGGAGGAGGAGGAGGAGGGAGGGGATGACAAGGTACTGGGAGGCTGGTTGGCTGGCAGGTGGGTGAGAGAGGAAGAGAAGGAGGAGGAGGAGGAGGAGGAGGAGGAAGGGGGTATGGTAAGGTACTGGGTGGTGGGTGGTGGTGGTGGTGGTAAGGGAAGGTAAGGTAAGGGAAGGGGTGGTAATGATGATGTCACCACATTAACATATTTGTGTTGCACCAGGTGACTTGCACAAAACCTTCATGGCTGGGCGGGTAATGCACAGTGTGGCTGGACGAGGCTGTGAGGCTGTGAGGCTGTGTGGTTGTTCCCTTCATTGCTAATACCTTGGTGGGGTGATGCGCACACACACACACACACACACACACGACGGCATATGTAAATACCGTCATTGTTATTGTTTTGTTCAGCGTTCCTAGCTTTTTGCAAGAGGGTTGGGCACGTACATACACACATACATACATACATACATTAAACATAAAGGATATTATGTAAGAAAAGAAGAGTTCAAGGCAAGATGTGATAAAAATATGCGAACATCACCACACACACACACACACACACACACACACACACACACACACACACACACACACTTCAGTATAAGTTCAATAGGAAATAAGAACATCCTGGCATTATCTCATATCAACACTCACACACAGATACACACACACACACACACACACACACACATGCAAAGTTTTAAAGGAATACTGTGAGAATACCCAGACTCTGCCAGCTGCACATTACCCACAATGACACACACACACACACACACACACACACACACACACACACACACACACACACACACACAGACACACAGTATGATATTATGCAAGAAATGTTTTAAAGAAAGATACAATAAAACGTAGTGGGAGATAAAAAGGGAATTATGCATTCACACCATTCTAAACTGACACACACACATACCAAGAGATCTTTCACCAAGCAATTGAGTGAAGCATATTAGAGAAAGAAGTCTTAAATAAAAATGAAAAAAATATATAAACAAATGAATGAATAAGGCATAACACTTTTGATGAATGTAATGAAAGAGTATTAGTAGCATGAAAAAGAGATGAAAACTGATTTTGTAAAGATATACATAGCTAAACACACACACGCACACAGTCTCTCTCTCTCTCTCTCTCTCTCTAATCCTACAGTACGTGCTCACCACACAACCAACCACCTCTCTCTGTGATGGGCCAAGCATGAACCTCTGAGATGAAAAGCATTCCTCTCCTCTCATTCCAACACTGACTCTCTCACACTCAAGAACAATGAGGATGTTTTGGGAGTTACTGACACCCGACCCCACCCCCCTTCAGCACAGCCCTCACAGCCTCATACACCTCATTCTCTCACCCAGACACTGTTCAGGGAGGGTCTGTGTGGGTGATTTGAGTGGGGAATTGTATGTGTGTTGTTGGTTTGATGTGAGGTAATGTTTTTTTCTGATCTAGTTTGTTTTTCTTGTGTTTTTTGATGTATTTTGTATAATTAACCAGCTGTGGGTGTTGTTGAAGGGGGGCATTGTTATGTGGTATGTTTTTTGCTTTATATCTGAGTTAATACTTATCTTGTGTAAATAGGAAATAATTTTTTTTTTTATATGAGATGAGGAAAGCTGGACTAAGGCAAAAAAAAAGATGATAAAAGACTAATTTGCCCGTCCCCTTGTAGGTCTGAAGGAATTAGCCCAAAAGTCTTCAATATACCATAACAGATAATCAACCTTAACCTCACTCAATACAAGAATTAAGACATAAGACAGCTTTCTGGGCTAAACCTCATTATAAATACAACTTAGGATAATCACTTCAGCTAACATTATCAACCCATTCATTCACCTCTTTACCTTTTTTATGAGGGAGAAACTGGCCAAAGAGAAAAAAAACAATGAAAATAAAAAAAACCCAATAATTAGCCACTCCCCTAAAAAGTTCAAAAGAGTTAACCTGTACCTCTCTAACACACAAACTAGCAAACTAACAAAAACTTGGAGATGTACTATGTCTTCTACTACTCCTTGCGTCCCACAGGTGTTCTGCTAATTAACTCAAAGGTCACAGGCAAGGTGAGGTGAGGTGAGGTGAGGTGAGGTGAGGTGAGGTAAGCACTCAATGTAATCAGTCCCACACACCTGCCATAGATGAGTTCAATAATAGCTCAGGTGTGGCACAGATTATCAGCTTACACACATAACAATATTTCTGATTTATGAATGCTAAGAGAGAGAGAGAGAGAGAGAGAGAGAGAGAGAGAGAGAGAGAGAGAGAGAGAGAGAGAGAGAGAGAGAGAGAGAGAGAGAGAGAGAGAGTATTTGGGTTATATAAGGGTTTATGTACCATGTTCTCCTATTAGTTAGCATAAATACTCCTGCCTTGCTGCAAAATGACATGATGTATGGCTGGTAAAGGAGGAGGATGTGAGCAGTAACCTTATTTTTGTCTTAAGAGAATATTTATATACACACACACACACACACACACACACACATTCCATAACCACTACAACTATTCAAACACTTATGTCACTAAAAACAAACGAAAAATTCCATCACAACATTACTATAGTTACATAAGACACAGCAAGACAGACTTAGACAATGCATGCACTCACTCCTCTATAGAAAACTGCTCATGTGTAGGGACAGGAACGCACACACACACATGTACACACACATACACACACACACTTACACGCACACGGATAGAGGGGTAACAAACAAGTAAGGTAACATTCAGAGACACAAAATTAACTTACACCAGCTAACTCCAGGCAGGACAGGCAGCCTTGTGGGGAAAAATATAGCCATAACTTGCAACTCTCACACAGACTTGGCTAAATTACTGTCCTATGTGGGTAACTAGTCAATCAGTGTCTACTTGGGTGGTGTGGGACAAGGTGTGGTGTCTACTGTCTATCCATAACAAGGGTGTGACTCGGGGATGTGGAGAATTGTGGTTAATTAATAGTTTTAGGGAATGTTTCTTGTCTAGTGTATTGTTTTCCTTTATTTCTGGTGTTTCTATGAGTAAGATGCATTGATAGTTTGGGGTACATCACTCACGTCTAATTCATTTCCCTTAAAACTTAGAAAATTGTGGTTAATTAATAGTTTTAGGGAATGTTTTATCTAGTGTATTGTTTTCCTTCATTTCTGGTGTTTCTATGAGTAAGATGCATTGGTATTTTGG
The DNA here is from genome assembly GCA_020233015.1 of Callinectes sapidus. NCBI lineage: Eukaryota > Metazoa > Arthropoda > Malacostraca > Decapoda > Portunidae > Callinectes > Callinectes sapidus. Next base: position 6,335 of record JAHFWG010000120.1, on the reverse strand, counting down.
GGTACATCACTCACGTCTAATTCATTTCCCTTAAAACTTTGAAAATTGTGGTTAATTAATAGTTCTAGGGAATGTTTCTTGTCTAATGCATCGTTTTCCTTCATTTCTAGTAACTGTTTATATTCTTAACCTGAGAGGGGCATGCAAAGTAAAGATACAATGATATCACTCATGTCTAATTCACTTTCTTTAACTCGTAAGTCTCTAGAAGGTGTTTACATTTATCTATTAAACTGAATCTCTCTAGTATAACAAGTCTAATCATTACAATTCTTAGCCGTTTAGTATATATATCACTGCAGCCTTCCCCCCTCTCCCCCCAAAAAACTATAACACTCTTTGGTACTGTTAGGAAGACCTTGAACCTTATATAAGAAATGCTTGGAAGAGGAGAACAGTTATTGACAGCAGAAATAACTATAAGAATAACGACAGCTTTGCATTTCCATCACTGTTCATAGCAAGTCAGTTTTCTTAATAGCATCATTCATAAAACTGAGTGAAATCAAGAGTAAAATTATCTTATTAGTACAAATGTTTTAGAGAGAAGAGGGGGGGGGGGGGAGGAATGTTGATAGAATTGTGTCTTTGGGGAAATGTTATCTAAAGGGAGAAATGTTTTAAAAGAGAAGAGGAAAATTGGAAAAAATCAGTGATGTCTTAAGTATTTTTAGAGAGAAGAGAAAATGCTGAAAATATTGTGTCTATAGAGGAAAAACTGTCAAATGGAGGTTTCTTTTAGACAAACTAGAAACTCAGAAGATAACTTAAATGACCAATTAAGATAACACTGCCATAACAAACCACTCCACACGTAATGAAACAAAGTCCAACCTCCTGCCAAGCCACCACTGTAGAATGCACACCTCATGGCCACCTTAACCCCTTCAGTACTGGGACACATTTCCACATTCTATACACCTTCAGAAACTCACGTAGGGGTTAAAATAATAGACTCTGGCCATTAATCTTCCAACCTCCACAGACCCTTCCTAATGTCAATAAAATAATTCCATTGCACCAAAAACTCAAGGTACAAATGCATCCCAGTACTGTAGGGGTTAATAGTTTCCTGCACCTAATAAACACGAAGTATCTACCCACGCGTAAATGATGATTAAGAGTAAGCATGAATTAATTGAGTAGACATAAGGCTTATAGTAATAGTCAAGGGATTATCACTGTCAATACTACTAACCACATCCACCATTGTTCAGAGTAAAGCTTCACTATCTCTCCCCATGACACACTGGGGTTCCTAAAGGTGATAATACTCTTTCACCGCCACAAGTAATAATTCAGAGCTAAGAAATGTGTGTGAATAGAAGCATAGGTACAAAAAATAGAGAGATATTCAGAAGTTGAGGTGTGGAGTGGTGTAGAAAACAGTTGAAGCAAAAATAATTGATAAATTTAAAGAAATGTAGGATTTTCATAGTTATAGAGACAGGGACAGTAAGACAATAGCTCCTCCTTTCCTGTATGTTAAAGATCGGTAAATATAGGGGAGCTCTGAGGACCCATTAAACATTCCCTGAGCCACACTAACATAACGCACCATAAAATCATAGAGAAAAACAAGAAACAGAAGAAAAATGGCAGTATTAGCAGTAACAAAAAACACACCTACATTTTCACTCAACACCAGGAGCTTCTGAACACCAACCACCACCACCACCACCACCACCACCACCACACAACACACCCTTTCACCATCACCACCACCGCATCAATATATAATTACTGAGTTCGTTCCACTCATCAAGTAACTGCCCTATTACAGAACCAGTTCCTTCCCATTTCTCTCCTACACCTAAATCTCTTCAACCTGAACCCGTTACTACAGTACAAACTAAACTATCAGCACAAAATACGCAAAAAACAAGGATAAAAACATACATTTTCACTCATACACGTTTCTGAACACCCAAAAAAAACATGACACTTTTTTTTACCACCACCACCACCACTACCACCACCAAAAAAATATATATAAAGTACAGCATCACCTTACATTTGCACAGACAGGGAAGCTTACAAGACACAAGGGAACTGAGGAAGTAAAGGGAAGGAAAACAGTGAACAAAACCAGGAAGAGAAGAGAAGGTAGGGAAGGTCAAGCAAGACACAAGGTGGAGTGAGTAATGCAAAACTTTCTTGTGATTATCGTTAATGGGTGAGTGAAAGCAGTACTATTAGAGAGCCATAGACCTGCCAGGCATTCAGTTCATAGGGTGAGTCTCTTGACAGATGAGTGAAATACAAAGACAGGTAGGAGGAGTGAATACCTACATACCTGTATCCTACCAGATGATTAATGCAGGTGGTAACAAATTAATTAATGATATCAAAATGAGATCTTTCAGTTTCCCTTGACAGATGAGAGTAATACTGAAAGACATGTGGTAATGCATGAATAATGTAGATATAACTTTATTTAATTTAACAGGAGACTAGTTCAGATAATGCCAAATCAATAATTAACTCCAAAATTAGATCTTTTAAATATTTTCCTTGACATATGAGAGAGAGGGACAAAGAGAAGATAGGATGAGTTAATAATACAAATGTACCTTCCCTCTAATTACCAGGTAAGTAATTAAGGTGATGAATCATTAATTGACAACAACAAAACATTAACTTTCAAATATTTTCCTTGACAGATGAGCAAGAAACAAAGACAAGGTGAAACAAGTAAAAATATACAAATACATCACATCCTTCCCTCATATAAAGTAAGGCAGGAGAATGAATAGCAAGAATAACACCCATATATGCATCATTTCAACACCACATGAATAAATATAGTGAGTGACATGAGTAATACTGCCAAGACAACTGATAGCTGAGTAAATGAAGTAAAAAAGTAAAAGGAATATACATTAAAACATGACATTTGCCAATTCCTTCCCCTGAGAGATGAGTAAAGATATGGGATTCAAGTGACAGTGAGTAAATATGAATAAATATGAATAACACTGATATATAAACCTTCACAGTGTTTTCCTTTGTCAGATGAGTAAAGGTGAGACAAAACTGACATGATTAATTGTTATTTCAAGTGACATGAGTAAATTAGATGAGTAAATAACATGAATGCCACAAAACTCATAACTTTTCTGACATGAGTAATATTTGATGAGTAAATAACATGAATGCCAACAAAATGACAACTTTCAGACAGATGAGTAAAGATGAGATAAAAGTGACATGAGTAACAACTATTTCAACTGACATGAGTAAAATTAATTGAGTAAATAACTTGAATGCCAACAAAATGACACCTTTCAGATATTTCCTTTGACAGATGAGTAAATATGAGATAAAAGTGACATGACTAACTATCATTTCAACTGACATGAGTAAATAAGATGAGTAAATAACATGAATACCAACAAAATCATAACTTTCGGACACCCTTTGATAGATGAGTAAAAATAAAACAAAACCATGAATACTACTATTTCCAACTGACATGAGTAAATGACATGAATAACCAACAAAACCACCTTTTCAAACCCTTTCCTTAACAGATGACCAAAAATCAGACAAAAATGACATGAATAACACCTTTTTCAACTGACATGAGTAAATCGAATGAGTAAAATAACACGAAAATCACAAACACCCATAACTTTAAGACATATCCCAAGACAGACGAATAAAAAAATACAAAAAAAGAAAGAAAAACGAGAGAAATGTAAGAAATGAGTAAACTGTCACCCACCGTACCACTGACAGTTCGCCAGGTGAATCACAGGTGAGTAAGGAAGAATTAGTGAATAAGACAGCGAAAATTCCCAAAGATTAACCACAAGGCAGCTTTATGTTAGTTAATATCTGGACTCAGTAAGGCAAAGAGGGAGGCTGAGTCAAGAGATGAGTCCAAGATGAGTAGCGGAGATGATGCGGGTTAGCGAATATGCAAACCCGTCACAGCCCCTTTCATATTACGTCACTCCTACCCGCTCCTCCTCCACCCTCACGCCCTGAACCCTCACCCACACGTAGATCTAACCCAAGGGACCCTGAAACACCCTGAACCACACCCCTGCACCCTTCACCCACCTTCAAAATCCACACAAACAAAAGCAGCTGACACCAGAAGCCATGTTAGTCCCTCCGTCAGTGACTCACCCCTAATATTTCCCTTACGTTTACCCTTATTTCGCCCCTTAAAACCCTGAAGCCCGCGCTCATACTGGACCTAAGGGATCTTGCTGCACTCACGGGTTATTGGGTACACTCAGGGACACTTACTGGTGGGGAGAACAAGGGGAGAGGCGAATCCCTGGTGAAATAAGGAGCAGGAGGTGGAGTGTTATTGTGGCCCGCGACTCACGAGACTCAGCGAGACTCAGCGAGATCGATCAGGGAGACTGGCTGACTGGGGCTATGGTTCTTCTCCACGACCCTAAGCGCTATTTATATCTATATTCGTCTTAATTTGGGGGTTTACGTGTTCTGTGGGGTTTATTTTATGTTTGTGTTACATTTTCGTTGGGTTCTATCTCCCTCGTTTAGCTTTTTGCTTGTGGTATACTCTCTATTGTTCTTCCTCATGACCTGAACGGTATTTATATGTCAGTTTCTCTTGTTTGGGCTATTTCTGTGTTTTCTAGGTTTTTTTTTTTACGTTTCTGTTAGATTTTCATTGAGTCCTGTCTCCTCCATTTAGCCTTCAGCCTGTGTTCTTGCTATTGTTCTTCCTTATGATGACCTAAACGCAATCTTCACGTCCATTTCTCTTCTTTGGGTTATTTGTGTTTCGTGATATACGTTCATACATATTATATACATTAGTTAATTGTCTGTGATCAGCAGGTCATCATGCTTTTCTTTCCTTTTTTCATGTAGAAGGGAGGCAGCCAAGGGCAACAAAAATAAAACAAAAAAGCCCACTGAAGTGCCCAAGGATAGAAAATGCGGTAAAAGAGAGCAAGAGGCAAATTTGCGGAGATGAGAAAGAGGCTGAAGACAGTCA
>JAHFWG010001905.1:0-15693 GCA_020233015.1 Callinectes sapidus | reverse complement strand
CCCCCCCCCCCCCCCTCTCTCTCTCTCTCTCTCTCTCTCTCTCTCTCTCTCTCTCTCTCTCTCTCTCTCTCTCTCTCTCTCTCTCTGCATTCTGAAATGCTTTGTTCTCTCGATCACTTGAATTGGTTTTGTTAAATACAAAAGAAAAAAATATCCTGGTTATCATGACGCCTATGCTGTTTATAATGTACAAATCTTGTCAGTCACTAGAATTGCGAAAGCCGGTATCGCTTCACTTTTTTTTGGTGGTAGAAATAACATGTCTCGTCTTCAAGACTCTCATCAGCAGTGTACAAAAATTCTCAATCATTCTCTAACACCGTTAAACAAAACATCCATGATAATCCGTGTGATGTGGTATTTCAACTAGACTAGGCCCCTGTTCTCACAGCTTCTCTGCGGTAAGGAAGGCGTATGAGGCAGGCTTGAGGCTAGCACAGGTTTTGACACGCACTGGAGTGAAGAGCAGTAGTGTTTTGTGTGTTGTTTGAGGCGCAGACGCCAGCAGGTGGGAGAAAGTGAGTGGTGGTGGTGGTTGGAGATGGGGCGTGGACTGACCTCAGATGCTGGCTGGGCTGGTGACGTCATTCAGTCCCCGAAGGGCAATTCACTTATCTATTCCTTCTTGTCTCCTCGCCTGTTCGAAAATAAAATAAATGCATTTACTGAGTGTCAATACTTAGTTCAAATGATGAGAGGAAGCAGAAATAATGCAATTGCGGTGATTTGCCAGAGTGGATGGAGACGGATGCATTTGTTGACGTTTTCGTGTGTGGTCGGAGGCAGGCGGCCGATGCTGCTCCAATCTTAACTCTTCTATCGTTCATTTTCCAGCTTAATTCGCAGCAATTTATTATTATTATGATCATCATCATCATTTTTACTAGGAATAACCGCTGTATGAAATTTCTTCCATGCTTGTGAGTGCTAAGAAGGAAAGAACCGTACAGAAAGAAACGAGAGAAAATTATAGAAATAAGGAATACTTTTAGTATTCCTGTGCTTCAGTGTAAGATGGTATATTGCACTCTGCCAGGGAGAATAATGCCATTGTCTGACCATGATGTTAGTTATGGTGACGATGGGTCGTGCCTGTGTTGTAATATGATTTTTTCATCCTTTAGGAACTCAAACAGCTGACAGAAAGTCTCAGAGGACGAAGTGACTTTTCCTGCACCGAAGGCGAAAAAGATGTTAACAGAAGGAAAAATAGATACAAAGACATCCTTCCTTGTAAGTATCTGATGATGCTTAATGCTTACTAGATGCTATTAATACTTGCTTACTATATTGAAATAGAAAAAGTCAAGTGAACTTGCCATTATCACAATGTAATGAAAACTGGCATCATGCAAATCCTTCTTACAGTGAAATTAGAACAATAAATTAACCTGTCTTTGTTAATGCTTACCAATATCAAATTAGAAAGGTAGATATAGGGAAAATCATAGAAACTTGTACTAGGATACTGTAAAATATTTCATTCTCTCTCTCTCTCTCTCTCTCTCTCTCTCTCTCTCTCTCTCTCTCTCTCTCTCTCTGAGATGTGTCAAGGGAATGTTATGGCACTGAAAATAATATAAAATGAGAATTGGTTTGTGTGTGTGTGTGCGCGCGCATTTGTATGTTATTTTGTTAACAGTTCCCTGCTTAGCGTACTGATGATTTGTGATGGTGTGAACACCGGTTATTAGAAACACTGTCAAGGCTGGATTTGCCTATGTATGTAACTGGAATGCAGTTGTAATGAGGTGGTTAGTTGTTGTTCAAGTTACTATCTATTTAGTATGTATGCTTCTATTTATCAATCTTCTTCAGTTAGCTTTTCCTTGTGAGGACTGGTTCTTCAGCTTTTTTTATCTTATTATATTTTAATTTAGATTTTGTTGACTTTGGTCAGTAACCATTATACATCAAGAAAATAGATAAAAATTGAAAAGGGTGCATTTAACAACAACTTAACTGCACTTTTTCTGCAGATGACTACAGCCGTGTTGTGTTGAGTTGCTTTCCTGGAGTGCCTGGCAGTGACTACATAAATGCCAACTTCATCAGAGGGGCCAGTGGCTCCCGGGCCTATATTGGCTCTCAGGTAGGCTTTATAGGGCAGATTGTGTTAGGTTAGGTTGGGTTAGTATGAGTGTTCTTCAGAGTACTGGATGCTCTTGTTGATTGAGTTGTTTCCTCATAACCACATGAATAACATGTTAAATGTAATAATGTATGTGTGTAGCACAAAAACTTGATTTTGTCTCTTGCATCATTCTTGCATGGGGTTTCATGCATGCACAGCTTTTACTATCTACACTGTGTAATGTTATGGTGTGAAAAAGTAAGTTATATTTGTATCCTGTTGTTGTTAGTATCTGGTATTTAATCTTGTTAGGATTTTACATGTCTATTGCACCACCAGGGAGCCACAAGTCATGTCTTGATCCTACAGCCATTAAAAGAACCCTGGATTGGTTAAAAGTGAGAATGGGAGTCAAGGACCACAACATGGTGTGAAAACACCCAGAAGTGAGAAACAGTTATTGTGATAGCAAAAAAACATAACAAATATATTACAGAAAACTAGGATAAAGTTTTAAAACAGAGTTTTACCATTGAAACTAATGTATATTGAGGGAAACTTAAGGTGTAAGCTAGAATGATAACAGAATTTATATAGGTTAGTTGGCAAGGCTTTGATCCCAATTGTATTTTCCCCATGTGAGGTTAATGTAGTATCTCAACATTTTGAATCTCGATGAGTATTTTACCTCTCAATCATGATCAAGATTCTACTGTATGATATGTGGTAATGGTTAAAGAAAGTAGATTGTTATACACACAGTGAGTGAGTGTTGTAATGTGAAGTTTTTTTGCCATCAGGGACCACTGGCCCATACTGTGCCTGACTTTTGGAGGATGGTGGTAGAGTGTGAGGTGCAGGTCATTATTATGGCCTCCAATGAGACAGAGGGAGGCAAGGTGAGTGTGCAAAGCCTTTATGTGTTTGTCAGGATATGCCATATAATATAGTGTGTACAGGTTTTTTTAGTGGTAGGCTTTTAGAGTAGTAGTAAGACAAATGAGTGTAAAGATGGTAAGGAAAATCTGGGCTGAGTCAGGGACACTCTTTATTCTAACATTTTGACAGAATGTCTTCTTCAGAGAGAATGAATAGAATAAAGAGTCTCTGACTCAGCCCAGGTAGGCTTTTTCCTTGTCATGGCCATCTGCTTATAGATATAGTAAGTCAACACATTATTCTTACTCTTAGTTCCATTGTTAATCTATGTATCTCTATACAGTAGTGGACCAGTAATCCAACAGCGAGTGATACACACACACACACACACACACATGCATAATGTCACTGTGACTGCCAATGAGTGAACAGGCATAGTGATTTCTTTGCATTAATAAAGTTTAACTGAGTGTACCTTGTTTGCAGCATAAGTGTGAGTGCTACTGGGTCAACAGTCAGAATGAGGAGCGGCAGTTTGGCACTGTCAGGGTAACTTTTGTCAAGGCACGGCAGGTGTGTCCAGACTTCATGGTGCGGACTCTCAAGATTAAGTACACCACTGATGGTGGCACTGCTGGTGAGTGCTACTGCTATTCTTTGGCTGATGTCTGAGGGAAAAAAAAGGAATTACTCAGGTACCAATCCCAAAGGAAAAGTCACAAGGATCATTCAAAATTAAAGGATAAGTGTATCTAAACATTTGTGTTCTCAAATGTGTAATGGATGCATCCTTTCCTTCCCTCCCTCCCTCCCTCCTTACTGTTCCTTAACTACTTCAGACAAACTGGTGGAAGTTATTGGGATCTTCTAAACACTTCACTGTTTTATCTTGACCTCTTCAGATAAATATCCTTTTCTCTTCTTTCCATATTTTTCTCCTTATCCTCTCCTCTTTCCTCTTATTTTCTGTTTTCCTGCTTTTTGCTCCACCTTCCATCCTCTGCTTCTTGCATATTCTTCCTCATTACAGCCTTTTCTTCCTGCACATTTCTCCCCTCACAGTCTCTTCCTTATCCCGTCCTCTCTCTTTCTTCCTGCCTCTTTCTTGAACACACAATTTTCATTATATTTTTTCTTTCCTTCATATTTCTCACCTCAGGTTCTCCCCATCACCACCACCATATCCTTACCATGTCTCTATCTTTCTCTTTGTTCACAGAGGAGCGCACCATCTGTCAGTTCCACTATGTTCTGTGGCCAGACCATGGTGTGCCAGAGACAGTGCGTCCCCTGCTGGACATGGTAAGGCTGGTGAGAGACTGCCAGGCCTCAGAGACTCTACCGGTACTGGTGCATTGCTCGGCTGGCTGTGGACGCACTGGGACCATCTGTGCCATTGATTATGTGTGGGGTCTCCTCAGGGCTGGGGTGAGACATTAGGATTCTTTTATATTTATCATATCACATTACAAGGCCATTCACTACATATGTGGGGATGTGGAGGTCTTGATGTTTCCAGTTGATTTCTTTTTCTTTATTTTTCTTGATATGTACCAGCAGTGCTATGCCAAAGGTAAGAAAACTTTAAAAGAAGACTCACTAAGCCACCAGTCTCCTGACAGAGGTCAGAAACAATCACCAATTACTGAAGGACAAGGATTAATTGACACTGCATTTTCTTGCTGACTTGTTACCACCACTTTTGTAAATTAACTTTATATTATTACTTTTCTTTTTACTAGGCTTGATGGAAACATTTAAGTTTTATTTTAACTACCACACTGAAGAAAATTAAGTTTGTGTACCATTTCATATTGTCTGTGTTACCTTTTACATTGACCATGTATAGGGCTCCTCATATTAATTAACTGCCACATTGTAGGCAAATGAAGATTATTTTATTTTTTTCTGATGACAAGGCACTTTCAAATTATAGGAGACCCGTTTTTGTTTTATTGACCACCATACTTGAAAGTATTTAGATTGCTTCATTTCTCAGACTTCATCAGGTAGTTTTAACAACCACATTCTAATGCAGAATTCTGGTCTGTATTGTATTTGAAACTAAGGCATATAATTATTTGGTAATATTGATCAACATGAGTATGATAATTGGAATCAAGAAGCATTGTTCATACAGGGACTGCTATAGATAGTAGGTCTGATGGGCTCTTGCAGCTTCCCTTGGTTTTTTATGTTTTTATGTTTTTATGTTCTGAACATACTTTAGTTTTCTCTCTCTCTCTCTCTCTCTCTCTCTCTCTCTCTCTCTCTCTCTCTCTCTCTCTCTCTCTCTCTCTCTCTCTCTCTCTCTCTCTCTCTCTCTCTCTCTCTTCTAACAATATCTGAGAAAGTCTCCCTCCACAGCGTCTCAATGAAAAGCTGGACTTGTTTGGGTTGGTGAAGGACATGCGGCGGCAGCGGGTGGCAATGGTGCAGACTCAGGAGCAGTACATTCTTCTCCATCGTGCTGTGAGGGAATTGTTTAAAGAGAGACTCAAGGTGATAGATGCCCACCCTTATGAGAACATTGCCACTGATGGCACGCCGCTCATCCTGAGGGAGAAGGAGAGTGATTATGAAGAGTTGTACATGAGGCCAGAGAAGCGAGGTGTGTGTATTCACTGTTGCAGTCACCTACTGGTCACCCAGCCAGCCTTTTCCCTACGGACCGAGCTCAGAGCTCGTAGACCGATCTTCAAGTAGGGCTAAGACCACATCACACACTACACATCAGGACAGTGAGGCCACAACCTCTTTACTTACATCCCGTACCTTCTTGCTGCTGCGAACAGGGGCTAAATACACATTAAGAGGCTCCTTGCCCATTTGCCTCACCACACCCAGGACTCGAACCCGGGCCCTCTAGGTTGTGAGCCGAGCATGCTAACCACTACACTACACGGTGTGTGTGTGTGTGATGTTTTATTTGTGTTGAATGTGTTTATGTAGTGGAATAATAATTTGTTTGATTATGTCAGTTATTGAAACTATGTGTTTTATATTGGTTAATATCTATCTATCTGTGTGTGTGTGTGTGTGTGTGTGTGTGTGTATGACTCCATTGCAGTTTAGTTGTAGTATAGAATTCCTTTTCCAAATCTCATTTTGTAAGAAATCTGAGTTAGTGAAGTGTGTGAGAAAAATTATGTGTCAGTTATATTTTTTGTGAGAATCTCAGTTTTAGTATTTATTTATTCATTTAATAATTTAAGATCAGATAAACTCATTTAGTATATTTTTTCTGATTGACAGTGCATCATTTTCAGATGAGAGTGCTAAGGTGACAACATCCTCCACTATCTCAGTTGTCACTTCCACCACAACTGGGAACATCACTTCCAACACTGACTCTCAAGGTACTACACCACCACCACTGCTATATTGTTATGTTATTCTTGACATGGAAATTAACCTGATTGATTTAGTCTGTATATTTGTTGTGAATACAATCTGTATCTTTATCTATCTATGTGTGGGAGGTGAGGGGGTACTTTATATTGACTTTCATCCTTTCCAGAAACAGTGGCTTGCTACATGAACAAAGAACTAATGTTTTTCATTACTTCCACAGTAGATAAGCAGCCAATGGACACCCTTAGGACCCATAGTAGTTCTCCAGGCACTATGTTGTCACTGCAGCTCAAACTCACCAAGATGCAACCCTTGTCACATGGCAGCCTCTCTCCCCACAGTCGGTCTTCCCCTCCACTGCAGCCCTCACCTATCTTGGCCCCCTCCATGCCCATAGGCTGCACTGTGCCCTCCCCATCCCCTAACCAGGCACCTCTCAGCTTTGTGGATCCGTCAGTGGCTTTGTCCATGGTGTGTGCCACCAATCAGGGCCTGGTACCATCCCCTCAATGCCTGACTGTCAGCTCCAAACGAGAAAAGGAGGCAGAGAATGTTACTCACAAGCAGCAGCTCAACCAGCTGTCTCTTTCTGATGCACAGGAGGTTGTTGCCTCCAGGAAAGTACCTGGGCTACCCCCAGCCATGCACTCCCCCAACCTGGTGTCAACCCCACTCCTAGCCAAGACCTGCAGCCCTGTGCCCAAGACAGCCACCACCACCACCACCACCACCACCACCACCACCACTACCACTGCTGCTGCCAAGCTGTATGATGCCACTTACAGGACTGATCTAGGTCATCAGCCAAACATTGCAAAGCTAAAGGAGATATTTGAGAGATGCTGTCTGGTGGAGGGTCAGCCTGTCCCCAGGCTGAGCCGCAGTGCCAGCAGTGTTACTGCCCGGCCTGTCCTCAGCATCCACCCTGCCATGGATGCAGGCCACAAGATCAAGCGAAAGAGCAGCCTTGGGGCAGAGGAGACGCTGGCCACCAAGAAGGCTTACAAAGTTATTGAGAAGTACCACCAGCTGGAGGGTAGTGGTGGTGGTGGCAGTGAGGCATGTCCAGTTACTGGCCATGCCTTCCTTAGCCCAGCTCACTCTTGTCCCTCAGGCCATCGGGGGGACAGCCACCTCAGTGCCCCAGAGGACAGCTCCACATTGGCTCTCCTGGCTCGTGTGGATGAGCGTCCAGCACTGCCCATTAAGAAGAGCAAGTCGTTTCGCTATGTACGGTCTGGGATGAGCGCTGGACGAGCCATGGCTACCCCCAGGAGCCCAGAACTGACCAGGAAGAAGGCAGACATCAATGCTTACTTCAGTTTAGACCGCTGCCGTCTGGACAGCGCAGTGGTGAGCCGACACGACAATATTAGTGGCAGTGGTGGTGTGGCCTTCCTGGGTGACATGCCATCGCCACGGGAAGGCTTCAAGCTGTCTGTGTACCAGGTTCCCTCACTGCCTGTCGAGTCACAGGCCAACTGGGAAGACAAAGATGATGTGCGGCCCCAGGTTCCTCCAAAGCGACTCATTGGGGAGAAACTGCGCTCCTATAAACCAAGGCATTCTCACATAAATTCACAGCTTTCTCTCTCTTCCCCATCCTCCTCCTCCTGCTCCACATCCTCCATCTCTTCTTCCTCCTCCATCCATCTGTCCCACCCACAGTTAGTTTATTCTTCCTCTCTTCCATTTTTGTCTCAGGCTGCTTCCTCCTCTTCTCAAATATTCACCAACCCCACTTCACTTTGCCAGCCCAGACACCTGCCCATCACACCTGCCTTTTCCACACACCTGGCCCACTCACATCCCACACCTGCATCCTCACCCTTCAATTCTCTATATGCTACCTCTATTTCTGCCCTCACTGTCACCTCCCCTTCCATCACAGATGTCTCCACCTCTACCATGACTACAGTCACCACTATCACCACCACGAACTCTTCCACCACCACCACTATCACCACCACATCACCCACAACACCACCAGTCACCCACAACTGCAGCAATCCAAGAGAAGTGCAGGTTCCTCCATGCCAGCCCAACCAAGGCCACCTCTTTGTCAAGCAGCCAGGGACCACCAACTCCACGACTACTACCACTGCTTCCCCAGTGCAGTCTCTCCCTGTGGACTGCCATGATTCTGCTGCTGTGAAGGACTACGTGAATGCCAGGCTGGTGCGGCAGCCTCAGCGGTACCTGTACGTTCCTTTACCGGCCAAGAGGGCCACACTGGAGGCTCGGACACTGCGGGAGTATGCAAACTGCTCCCTTGGCGACCAGAGTCTAGGCAGAGTGGAGAATGCAGACATGTCCAGGCTTGTAGAAGAGACCAAGGGAGCTGTTTATGATAATGTGAGGCCCTCTAAAGTAGAGAGTGGCTCTGTGGCATCAGGGGTGGCTGTCCCCAGACTCCTGTTCAACTCAGCAGCCTCAGACTCCAGCAGCAACCTGACCTCACACAACACAGAGGGGTCAGGGGACTATGAGGTGATGGACTTTGGGGAGTCCAGTGCCAGTGTGGATGAGGTGTTTGAAACAGTGAACTACCAGCTGGTGGCTGGTGGTAACAGTGGTGACCACCAGCAGCAGGTTAGCAGTAGAGAGGTGGAGGGACAAGGCCGGCGGGACCTGGACATGGTGGCCCAGCAGGTATTCCAGGCATGCAGGGACTACCTGCAGCAGGGCAGTGATGGTGCTGATGTAAAGGAGGTGGCCAGCAGGGTGGCTGTGGCACCGCAAGGCCTCCGCACTAGGGAGCGGCGCAACAGCTACCGTCAAGCTGTCAACCACCTGTTGGGGGGTGAGGCTATCCCCTCAGAGTCCCAGCCTAGCCAGCTGCCTCTTCCTTCTTTTCCTCCTGGTGCCCACAAGTATGAGACCATCTGGTTTGATAGCATGTCAGAGGTGGCTCAGGGCAGTGGCTGCAGTCCCAGCAGCCATGGCCAAGAGCAGGAGGAGCCCTGTGGCTCACCACCTGAGGACTTCTGGGCCAACCTGGATCTGTACAACGGTAGCTGTAGGAAGGAGGTACTCTTCCGGGAGAAGTTGGAGGAGCTGCACTTGCTAGTGGCTGGCCTAGGGAAGCCTGGCCTCCCAGAGGAAGACAGCCCTTCCAAGGGCAGTGGCAGCGGCACCTGCAGCCAGGGCTCCAGTCTGCAGCTGTCTTCCCCTCAGGGTAAAGAGCAAGGGGCAGTGGGACTGGTGGGGGAGCTGTGCCCCACCCAACTAGACGTATCACAGCACAATGGCACTCTTGCACCAAGTGCCCTGTGGGGTAAACAACCATTACCGTCTTCCAGTTGTCCCTTGCCTGCTGTGCCTGTCTGCCCACCCTACTCCAGCATGTCTCCCTCTGAGGGCATTGGCTCAGTGCAGGAGCCACCTCTAGTGGTACAGCCTCCCCACTACAGCCTGGTTCAGCAACGGAACACAGCAGTGGGAGGCAAGGGTAGTGTGGCACCTCATACCAAGTTACCACCCACTATCAGGAGTCGATTCTCTCACCCACACTCCCAAGAAGTGGTGCTAGCTGGGGATCTGGCTTATGTCGGTAAGTATGTGTGTCGTAGTCGTTATGGTAATACTAATGATGATAAACTTTGTTTAAGTGGCTGTTATGAGAGATGGAATATACAGGTATCCCTTGTTTTCCGCATTTTTAAAAATTTACAGGAGGTCCAAAACCCCCCCCCAAAATATACATAATTTGTTTCTTATCACTTATATGCCATATTTCATTGAGTGGCCAACAGGTGTTTTGCACGAGTTCCTTTGTTGGCACATGCCAGTGTCACTTATTAGATATTTTTTGTACAGTATTTTCCTTGTACAATAACCCCATCACTCTTCTTAACTACTTACTCTTTTTTATTATTAAATTAGCTTCAATTTCTAGAATTTACATCTGAACTTGTTGTACACTTCTAGTTTTGTAGTTTAAGTTCATGCCTGAAAAGCTATGCTTACATATAGGCTGCCTTCCAGACTATTAACAACATGTATAAATTTATTATGTAATATCTATGAGTAGACATAATAAAGTGTTTAAAAGAAAGGTAAATTAGCAGCAGACAGTCCCGCCTTGCCTCACTTCCATTGTTCTGTGGCAGGGGAGGAGTGCATTCCACTGCGACAGGGGAGGGCAGACATGGCGCTGTGCAGGGAGGAGAGAGAGACCTGTGATGCACCCCTGGCACCACCAAGGGTCAAGAGGACCTCTTTCATTGGTACAGGACGACCCACTGGTGCCTCTGATCCCTTGCTTGACTCACATCAGCAGCAGCAGTGGTGTATGTGGTCTATCTGTCTGTTTGTGTGGTGTGGTGCTGTCTGTCGTTGGTGAAGGCATGGTGTTCTTTGTCTAGTTCTGTGTGTGAGGTGGTGTAATTTATTTGTGTGTCTATCTGCTGTGATGTTTTATTGTCTGTCTGTCTTTCTTCCTGTTTGCCTGTGGTGAAGCTGTCATGTGAGTTATATGTCTGTTTCTGTTGTCTTTTGATTCTGTTTTTGTTGTGGAGTAAGTGTAGTGTTGGCTTCTGCCTATGCTGTCTTTTTCTCTTTAAATTGTTTTTTGATATGTTTTCATATGTATTTGTTTTTATTAATGCTGTATGTACTTAAATCTGCCAGAAGACTTTAATTCATTGATATCCTTGTTTTAACTATAACATTCTCTCTCTCTCTCTCTCTCTCTCTCTCTCTCTCTCTCTCTCTCTCTCTCTCTCTCTCTCTCTCTCTGAAGTAAAGCCTCACATTATTGTCTCTTCACAGGCTTATCCATTGCTAGAGATGCCTCTCAACACAACACTACTTCCACAGTGAAGCAGGTGAGATAAAACCAGATCTTGTTGTAGTAATAGTAGTCATAGTAAAAGCAGTGATGATGTGGTTTGTGTTGGTGAGAGAATGAGATTATTATTATTATTATTATTATTATTATTATTATTGTTATTATTATTTTTATTATTATTATTATTATTATTATTATTACCACCATTATTATTATTATTATTATTGTTATTGTTATTATTATTATTATTATTATTATTATTATTATTATTATTATGACTTATTAATGGGGCTAATAGTGTGTGTGCAGTGCCTTGTCTTGGCCATCCCTTGTGTGATTGGTAGCTCGGTAGCATAGATATAGAGAGATTATTAAAGGAAATAGTGTTGTTTTGAGATGTATGACCAATACTATGATAAAGGAAGAAGGCAGTATTGATAATGATGATGGACACACACACACACACACACACACACACACACACACACACACACACACACTCTGTTACAGTTTAGACGAACCTTGATGGCCAGTGGGTAAATAGAGTTTGTGATCAGGTTGAGGCGAAGAGGGGCGAAGAGACTCCACTGCCAGCCATCCCTGCCAAGACAGCCGCTGCATTTGAGTTTGCAGACTTTCCGTCTGATGCCAAGCCGCCCTGCAGCCCTCCACCCCACCACTTGCACTACACACACCTGCCTCTACCTGGCTCAGCTGTCCCCAGACACCAAGCCTTCCCTGCTGCTGCAGTCACCACACCACAGATACAGTCCACCTTGCCACAGCTGGGCAGCAACAGGGAGCTGCTGGCTGGGGAAGAGACAGTTTCAGGCTGCAGTTCATCTGACTCATCAGATGAAGAAGGAATTTTCCACAAGTTCTCTGCACCAAACATCTTCAGAAGATGGCGGAGTGGAGGAGGTGGAAGACAAGTGGCTCCAGCCTCACCCAAATCCACCTTTTATGAAGGATGGGATGACTCTGTAGAGGTGCCCACATCTGCCTTGGCTTCCCCCAAGCCCCTTGCCAAGGCTTTCGGCAAACTGAGGATAAACTCTCGGTCCATGGCAGCCAACTTCAAGTCTTACCTAAGCCAGCGTAACAGCAGCCAGGCTGAGGCAGGGGAGGTAGAGGTCACAGGAAAAACTAATGGCTTCACCAGCATCACATCTGTCTCTTCTGCTGCCTTGTGGAAACCCATCCAGAAGAGTGTCAGCTCAGGAGCTGCTCTCTCTCCCTTCTCTCAGGTGGCCCAGGACTATAGTAAGTGTGACATCCAAATAATATTCTGGTGGTAGGAGGGGAGGGGGGGAGTGTCAATTTAAGAAGATGGTGTGGGTGATGGATGTAGATGTTGGGAGTTGAGGGACAGGAATGAGAGAGTTTTAAGGATAGGATGATAAGTGAGGGAGAAGGTGGCTCTGGAAATGAGGGATGAGTAGCAAGCTGTATTAAGTGAGTGAGTGGAGGTTCTCTTTACTTATTAGTTCTAAAGGGAAAGTGTGATGAGAAACAGTTATTTTGTATATAAATACACACCGTGTAGTGTAGTGGGCTCAACTGAGAGGGCCCGGGTTCAAGTCCTGGGCATGGCGAGGCAAATGGGCAAGCTTCTTAATATGTATCTAGCCCCTGTTCACCTAGCAGCAAGTAGGTATGGGATATAACTTGAGGGGTTGTGGCCTCACTGTCCTAGTGTGTAATGTGTTTTGGTTTCAGCCCTACCCGTAGATCAGGTGATTCATGGTAGCGTCTCAATTGTCAATCATAGTATCGTGATTCATCCACATTAGCTCAGGACACACACACACACACACACACACACACCTGGAATACACCAACAGATGATTAATAATGCCTCTTTGCTCTTTAGAATACCCAAATGTTATACCAAAGAAACCCGCCGGGCCAAGGGAGCTGCCTGTGGTGTTGAGAGGATCGACACCAGCCTTGGGAATGGATGGGCCAGTCAGGGTGAAGCTGGAGCCTCCCAGACAGCAGTACCTTTAGGTAGCAGCTGGCTGACCATTTAACAGCAGCTACTCTGTCTCTCCCACCAACTGTGCTGCTAATTCAGTGCTGTGCTGACTTCACTTTCTGCTACTCATGTTGAAATCTCAAACTAATCTTGTTCAATTTAAATATCTTAACTTGTGAATATCATTAAGAAAACATAGTTTTCTATAAGTGCTATCTATGATTTATTCCTTGCAGTGGTGTGTGTGTGTGTGTGTGTATGGGGGAGGGGGGCGGAATTCAACACATCGTAGATAATTATCTATGATGTGTGGAATTTTGAGTTGGTCTACATTGTGTTTAGTAATTTAGTGCTATGCTGCCTTCACCTGCAACACCACAACATCACAGCAGCTGGAGCATCACCATCATATCTCTGGTTTCAGCCTACTTGAGTTGCAGGGACAACAGGCACAGGTATTGATGAGACACAAAGTGAATCTTTTGTTTCTTGTCCATTCCTCTGGAGAATATTAGTCACATTGTTTATGTTATTGCAAGAAGAACCTACTTTGTATTACTGTTTTAACCATAAATAGCGCTCAAGTGGAAAGCAAAGTGAGCAGCATAGGCAGATTGTGTGTACGGAAAGAAAAATCCCTGGAATATGGGTAAGCATCTGGTTATGTATATCAAATCTTGAAATAGTTCATTTATTTTCTGCTATTGAGATATTAGCTGGTGTTATTGTCGCAATATACTTTGCTTTTAGCCAAACTTATGATTCGCTTGTACGTCTGGCAGGGCGTCCGGTTGCTATTTGCAGTGTTGTCATCACGGTGTTCTGAGTTGTGCGAGATTTTAATGATTTTTTTTCTTTTTTTCATTAATTCACAATATTGTACTAGCGATGGTGGTTATCGTGGTTAGGAGTGACTTCGTGCCACTGATAGATTTGCTTGTACGTCTGGCAGGGCGTCGGACTGCCATCGGCAGTGTTGTCATCACGGTGTTCTGAGTTGTGCGAGATTTTCATGATCGCTTTGTATTTCATTAATTCACAGTATTGTATTACTGATGGTGGTTATCAAGGTGAGGAATGACTTCGTGCCACTGATAGATTTAATCGTGTTATTGCAGAAATTCATTTATTTGATGTTGGAATCAAAGTAAAATACCGTGTTAATGTACAGCGTCGGAGCTAAAGTGAAGCAGTGGAAGAAGCAGTAGAGGTAACAAAAACAATCCCTGCTCCACAGATACAGTGTTTTTCCTGTCAGTGACACATAGATATCCTTTCTATGTTCTTGTCAACCCGTGTAACTTCATGTTATCTTTTTAAGGTGTAGTGAGGATGCGCGCGGCGCGTAGCAGGGTTTGGGGATAGTGAAGATTGTGATAACAAGGTTCAGTGATACCGGAATACTAATAAATGCCAAGTAAAATCAGTACAAGCGTGTGAATACGCAAGAGAGTAAACAAGAAGATAATATTCTTTTAGTAAATGTTACAAGCATGTCTGTCTGTCTGGTCACCTGCAAACCAAGCAAAGCAGTGCTGCGCCGCTCTCTTGTAGTGAAGATTAACCCGTAGCGTCACCCTACCGTCTCCTTGTCACCCGTGTTTGATTGGTATCTCAGAAGCTGACTGACATATCAGACGGAAATGGCACTAACGTTGACGGGGTAGTGTTAAGTGTGATGTGGGAAGAAGCACCCACCAACCACAACAGAAGAAGCAGCACAGGAGCAGGAGATGCTGAGGATTTTGGGTGAGTGTTATTTATGCCTCTTTCAGTGACTGGCCCTGGCCTGGCTTGACTAATTGATTGGGTTTTTACTAATATTCCTGGTTAGCTGATAAGTTAAATAACAGACTAATTGTGGGCTCACCGGACATCCTATACTGTATAATATACCCTATACCCTGCCTCCTGCCCCTTCTGTCACACACGCCTCATCCATACTAATATTGATGATGAAAGCTACCTAGAACACACACATCGCGTAGTGTAGTGGTTAGCACCCTCGGGTCACAACTGGGAGGGTTTGGGTTGTAGTCCCGGACGCGGCGAGGCAAATGGGCAAGCCTCTTGATGTGTATGTTGCCCCTGTTCACCTGGCAGGAGCAAGTAGGTACGGAACGTAATTCGAGGGGTCGTGGGCTCAGTGCCCTAGTATGTAGTGTGATCTTCAGCCCTACCCGAAAGTCGGTCTATGAGCTTGCTCCATAGGGTAAAAGCTGGCTGGGTGACTACTAGGCGACCGCGACATTGACAGTGTATACACACACACACACACACAGGAATGGATGGATGGATGAAAGGAAGGTTCGTGCCGCATGAAAGAAGAAGTTAGGTAAAGTTTTATTTCACTTCTAGCTACTTTGTGATGTTTAAAAACCCTCCACCTCCTCCTCCTCCTCCTCGTCGTCGTCGTCGTGGTGCAGTCGTCGCTTAATCTTCATCCCCCGGAGCGTTGAAGCGAACGAGGGGAAGGCAGAAAAACATTTGTGACTGAAATATTCTTTAAGTCTCTTAGGAAATCAAGCTTCTGCTAGCACGCGTGTTGCCAAAGGTGCGCGCTCTCTCTCTCTCTCTCTCTCTCTCTCTCTCTCTCTCTCTCTCTCTCTCTCTCTC
>JAHFWG010002032.1:0-15003 GCA_020233015.1 Callinectes sapidus | reverse complement strand
TATATTTATATATATATATATATATATATATATATATATATATATATATATTTATATATTTATATATTTATATATTTATATATATATATATTTTACTAACCTTTGTATTTGTTGTCAGCTGCAATGATAACCTTTGAACAAAAAAAATATATATTATTAAACTCCATGATCTCATTTTAGTTTCAACAATTTCCTATTTTTTCGATGAGATTTAGTAAATTGCTCTCTATTTTTCCATTTAATAATATAAAATTTTTTAAATCTTATATATATGAGATGAATGGTACTGACTAGCTGGGTGGAACACAACTGTAGGGGTGTTGCAAAGGTATGATTTTGCACCCGTGTCATTAAATTTTGTGAAATTCTGTTACTTAACAGGGCATTTTCGATTGAAGATCTTACTATTGACTCTACTTCTTTAAAATGTTGCAAACATGAATTTGAAGGTACTGTTAGTCTCCCAAATGGGGACTCTAATCTCTCCTCAGCTTTGTAATGACAAAAAATTTTGATACAATCTAAATCCCCTTTGCTGTCTAGTAATTCCTCCCTACATATTTCACAAGCATGACTTTTTAGAAATTTTCTGCAAGTCCAACCAACTATGTAGACCAGTCCATTCACCTCTGTTAAGGATAAATCATCTGTAAAAGAATCTTCCGTGTCAGAATCATCAAAGTTGGGTGCAGGGAAATTGTTTTCACAAGCTAAGGTTACATCTGAAAACAGTGACTCATCAATTTCACAGTTACTGTTATTGAAAAGTGGGACCTGAAGAAAATTGTTGTTAACAATTGATTTTAAAGCTCTACTGAAAGAATATGCAGTTGGATGGTCACAGTTTCCACCTCTAAGCCTTAATTTGCCAAACAAGTTTTCCAGACAATCCTGATTCAGTCTGCGTGTGAGAAGATATTTCACTTCATAGCACTGAAGATCTTGCCAGAGTGCTTGAAGTGAAGCCAAGTTGATGAGCCAACCATCAACACAATAAATTTGTACATGGGGTGGTGTGCAAATTTCTAATGACTTTATGTATTTTGTAATTTCCCTGATGAATCCCATATGACAAGAATCAGAATGAATACCCCCAAAAACATTTTTGAAATGATATTTACGAATACTATTAAAGCAATCGAACAACTTATCCACCTGCTGTACAAATTCTGCTGTATGGACAGCTTCCTGTGGCAACAAATGTGTTATGGAATGTGTGTAAATGCCTGCTGCCACAGTGCCACTCATCACTTGGGCCGCAAGACTGACCCGCATTTTTGAAAAGCCATCTTCACACATGTACCTTTTGGTTAATTTAGGAGCAAGCCTTATTTTTTGTCCATGATCAATTGTGAAAAACTTCTGAATATATTCCCATGAAATTACTTTCCCATGAAATTACTTTCCCCCCAATTTTGATATCGTACTTTAAGAGGGTGTTCCTGAGGCTTTTCAAAAGATGTGGTGAATCATAGAAGAAGTGAACCCTCTCACCATTAATTTCAAAGGATGGATTTTCTGGGGTCATACCAAGAGTATTAAAAAGGGAACGGTGCACACCTTTTTGATCACAAACCGTGAAAACAACTTTCATTCCCATTTCTTGAACATTTTTTATTGCTGCCTCATATAGCTCTTTCAATTTTGAAGTAATGATCCCTCCCGCATAAAAGAAATATCCTAAAACCATCTTCCAATTCTTAACTAGGACCTAAACCATGAATACAAGTGCGTGGTTTGACTTTCTGAGACTCTTGCCATGTTCTCCAAAATCCTCCCTTCCAATGATGGAGTCAGTGGCTTTGTCAAAGTGAAGAAACTCTTTGATACTCATTGCATCAAATACAATGCCACAAAGAGTATCCTCTTTTGACAAAGTCTCTGCATTCTTCTTCAGGGTTGTCAGAGTCAGTTTGTTCCAGCCAGTACTTAAAGGAATTTTACGTAGCCAGGACTGCAAAGTTGAAACTGAAGGAAGCTGAAAAACTGAACTACGGAATCTATATGCTTTTGGACTGTGATGATACATGGCTAAAGCAAACTTCCTCTCCTGCACCCCATACCTTATACCAGTCTTACTTTTTACACCTTTAATAATCTGTCCTTTGATCAATTCTAAAAATGTGTTATCAAAGTAGTGTGACATTTTTTTTATAAGTTGTTGTGGGGTTTGTACCAGGTCCTTCCTCAAGTTCTTTATTTTTTTCTGAAGCCTGTATATTTGGTTTTGCACCAGCTTAACTGAAAGGAAGATTAACCATTAAAGATATTCCAAGACCTATCATAACACAATATTAAAATGATCGATGAATTTGAAGATCTCTATGATCATTCTACAATAGTCACCACTACTGTCACCAGACAAACCTACCACCTCCCCACTACCAAGTATTACTACAGTGCTAAGATTAGTTAACCACCACCACCACCACCACCAAGTATTATTTAATGCTAAGATTAGTTTACCACCATCTCCCCTAACCTAACCAATTATTACCCAATGCTAAGATTAGTTAACCACCACCTCCTCTAACCTAACCAAATATTAAAAAATTCTAAGATTAGCTCACTACCACTATTAAGGTCATCATAAGTTCATAATTGTTTAATTAATCTTCATTTCATCCACATGCCTTGGGATGCTAGGAAGGAATGTGAGTGGAAAGAGTTGATACGACTCTGTATAGAGAGGGAGCTAACAACAGCAAACATATATTTCAAGAAAAGTATACATGGCAGTGGCAAGACTATGAGAGTGGTAGATGAGGCACTGATGCATTATGAGGTGAAAGTAGATGCACTTACGTTTCTTGGCAGGCTTCATTTTTGAAAAGACCTGGTACTCCCCCACTGCAGGTGTCACACATTCTGAAATCATTGCAAACATTACATACTGCAACAAATGAGAGATATCATTATATTATCATCTATTTATATACCAAGGCTATTTCCCTGTGAGGGGGATAACCAAGACCAGACACTCATCTCCACATTCCTCCCCTCCCATGTGAAATAATCAATGTGTGGTGCCATTTTCATGTATTTACAAATGCTCTTCTATTGTTCATATCATGCACAATTACTCTACTTTGCTCCAATGGTAGTTCTCTTCCAACTACGGCCTCTTTCACACTACGTATCTATCAACCCTCCCTTACATTATATTTCTTTTAATCAACCCACTTAACTTATGTACCTGATTTGTTACATAACTCTGCTCCATCACATTTACCTTTCAAGTTTTTAATGAGAAATCATTTAGTCACCTTTGAACAAAGGGATACAATAGAAAATTAAAGTAAATTAATAAAGTCTTGGTATATAGCATGCAATTAAGAGTTAATTCTGAAAATCATAGTTATTATTTACTGTACAATTCAATGTTATTAACTATACAAGTGTTTATTATCATACTTGAAATCATTCTTACCTTTATCAATAGGTTCAACAGTGTCTGACCTTCTTGAATATGAGTGGTCATCATTAAGGGGGTCCCTGATTGATTCATCTGTCAAAATACATAACATGAACATACAGTATGAAAAATTCACAATTTTTACAATCAATTAGGATTTGCAGTAGAAGTGTTACAATTGGATGTGCCATCCCTTCTCCTAAGTATCTAACAATACTACCAATTAATGCCTAGTAAGCTATGCCTCTTAAAGATAGAAGCATTCTGTGTTATTATTTGGCACTACTATCTCTTCATACAATATTTTCTGAATACTCATTACAAGTACCATATTCTCAAACAACCTGTTTATCTCCCATAAAACCCCCTTCTTGGAGGATATACCATCAAAATAGACGATATCTCATACCTCCTCCAAAATTGGTCTGAAGCAAAGAGTCCTCTGCTGATGTATCCACCCCAGAGTCCTCAGCAGGTGGATGCAGCTGGTGATCATGGCTAGAATCCATGGCAGTGGCTCCAATATCTTTAAATGTAATATAGCAAGAAATGAAAAAATAATTTTGAACAAACATTAGAATAACATGAACACAGATACCTAGTTATAAATGATGGCATTACATACAACTTGAAGTTCTTGTGGTAATTATTATATGAATTACAGTAAACATTACTTTTACATAATAAGTAATATATATATATATATATATATATATATATATATATATATATATATATATATATATATATATATATATATATATATATATATACTATATATATATATATATATATATATATATATATATATATATATATATATATATATATATATATACATACATACATACATACTATATATATATATATATAGACACACACACACACACACAGAGCATATGGGAAGAATGAAGGGAAATATCTTAAGCTGGATAAGGGATTACTTAACAGAAAGATAAATGAGAACAGTTATCAGCAATTGGTTATCAGAGACATCACATCAAGATGGAGTACAGTAGCTGGTGGCATACCACAGGGGTCAGTGCTGGCAACAATAGAGAGAGAGAGAGATCTAATAAGTGTACAAATTAGTGAATAAAATGGAAAATACAGATAGACAAAACCTGATATCACTGACTGCAGATGGAGGTAGATGGACAAGAGAACGCTTGAAGAAAATCAAGAACACTTAATGTCTGAGATGTTGAAAGTTGTTTTCCACATAGGACTGTGGAAATCTTGAACAGTGTGGATGATGACATCGTAAAGCCAGAAAGTGTGCACAAATTCAAGGAAAAGTTACATGAAATTAGATATGGAGGGGAGTCTTGTTCTATACAACTTGATAAATACACGCACACACAATATACCTGTCTTACCTGTGAGACGTGGGACTGCATTACTAAGAAGGCGTCCCTTGGAGCCATGGTAACAGTCATCAAAGTGGTCTTCACAGATGGCTTGGGAGTCCTTTACGTACGCAATATTAATGCGTTGGAGCCACTGCATTCGTCTACAAGTGAAAAGTGTGTCAGTGCCAATAAAACTCAACTCAACAATAAAGCCAATCCCTGTCACAACATTTATAGCAATCTGGAAGGTTAGGGTAGGTTTACGATATTTACCTAACGTTTCCTCACTGAGGCAGGGATACTCCGATATATAGCAGGAGAAATCCTCCCCCAGGTTATTGCTTTGATTGCTTACAGATGAACTGTAGGAAAGGCAACCCGAATTGCCCAGGAAGAAAAATGCAGACGAGGTGACTTTTAAAATCCAGGTCCCCAGTAATCACCTATGACATCAATCATTATATGTTAGAAGCTATTATAGATACTGGGAGTGAAGTGTCATTAATCCAGCAAGGTGTAGTCAGAGAATTAGGGTTAGACTGTAATTTAGGAAAGAACATTCCTCAGCTGTACGGCATCTCAGGTCAAAAATTACGTGTGTTAGGTCATACTACCACCACCATCATGGTAGGCAATAATGACCCCCTTACAGCAAGGCTAGTAATTGTGCCAGACCATTATTTACAGACAGCTGTTCTTCTTGGCATGAATATCCTAGGCCAAATAACATTAACTTTAGACCACACTGCAGGACGGTTGATTTGGAATAACATCACTTATCCACTTAAATACCAAGAACACCATTACGGTAAAGTAAAATGTATAATGTCAGAGATAACTCCACGAGACCCCAGTAAGCCTTATAATTATAATTATATTAGATTACCCTCTCAATATAAACTAAGACCCTATACCACAACCATGTTGGAACTCCCTGTGGAAGAACCAGTCCATACAGTTTTGCTCATCAACCCTAAACATGCCAACACTCAAAGAGGACTACCTATTATAACAACTGTGACATCTAATAAAACCATTTTCTTTCCTGTGATAAATAACACCAAACAACACATTAAATTACCCCCAGGGATACTCTTAGCTCAATATGAGGTGGTAAATGACACAGAAATTGAGAACCCCTCAGAAGCAGGATGTCTAAAGACCACCATTGGTGACTCTATAGGACCAAATAATGATGTAATAGTAGGTAATCTATCGAGACAGGAGAAACTTCAACAATAAAATGAGTCTGAAATAAAAGTTAGACCAAAAATATATAAATTAATGAATTAATTGTTATGAATGACATGGTGAATTTACGTTAACTTTAATTTAGGTAGGGTGGATGAGCGTAAGGTTTACGTGGGCCGGGAAAAAAAGAAATCAAAGAAACATGAACTAATTAAATCCCAACTGAGCTGCCACCAAAAATGTGACGCTGCTGTCACATTTGCAACCAAATTTTGAGGTTGAATGCAAAGAGTAGGGTTAAATTCACAATACTATTTAATGAAATGAGTGATGTAATTTAACACAACAGGCAGAAGAGGGTTGATACCCCCTAGTATTCAAAAGAAATTAATAAAAATCAAGATTAAATGCACAGAATAAAGAAAATGTTCCTAGCTAACTATCTAGCCTAACGGGAGAAAGATGGGGTGAGCCTTAGCTTTGTAAGGTGGTGGATGGTGGTGATCCGTGGCGATATCGGCTACATCCTGTTGGCGATGGCGACCATGTGGTTTCCGGGTGCGTTGATTTATTCCCCGGCGCGGCTCACAGGCGTCCTCTCTGAGTCAGCCAGCAGGTTGGGGGTAGGCCAGCAGGTGTCCGGAACACAGTGGCCCGCTATTTGGGGTCACGTGGTAGCAGGCAGTGGGTGGCCACAGTCCCGGGTGGGGAGGGAACAAGATGGCGGCTGCCTAAGTGTTCGTGAACAGCGGGTACTGCCACTCGCGACTGCCACAGGTAGCTCGTCGCTGCCTCTGTACACTCTGTGACTCGCTGTCGGGGTAGTCAGCTTCCCGTCCACGGTAGGTGGTGGTGAGGTGGACTGGTAAGGGCGAGAGTGGGGCAGGAGGGGTCCAGACGTCTGCTTGCCAAGCTGGGTGGAGCGAGAGAGAACTTCCGGGGTATGGCTGTAGTCCTTCCTCACATCCGGAGTATTCTTCCGCTTCGTGCTGACGTCATTTCCTTTTTCTACTTCTTTTTCCTATTCGTCCTCCAACACCTTTTCCTTTCGTTTCTTTTCTCCTTTTTTTTTTCTAATACACTTTCCCTAAATACCCTAGCTAAACATTCATGATATACATTAATATTTACAAAGGTGAAACAAAGTAGTTCTGGTTGGGGTCGGGGAGGCAGGTGGCTAGGAGGGAGGATTTACAAGCATTATGACAATGGTTGGGCAGAACCACTCGTTACACTACTCATTAAAAAAAAAGAAAAAAAAAAAAAACACTTTTTTTTGTCTAGTGTTTCTGCATATATGTTTCATTGCTCTTCTGTCAGCTTACATGTTACTTTAATATATGCACATTCAGAACAAAGTTACTCGGATGTGCTGTACATTACACTGAACAATAATAATAATAATAATAATAATAATAATAATAATAATAATAATAATAATAATAATAATAATAATAAATTCTACTCTGGCCATTTCTCCCATGACCAGACACGTTACAACAACACCTATGTTATAATGGCTAGCAGCCAGGTTACCTTGGTCCATCCCTGGCCTGCTACGATATCTTGTGATTTTCTTTAATCCTGCTGGACAAATTTTCTTTCTTTCTTTTTCTAAATAAAATTCATTGTACTTAATAATGTTTGCTGTTTGTAATATCAATCAATATACATATGTGTATCTATCTATCTATTTATGTCTATTTATTTACCTATGTCGAAAATACTCCATACACTTATTTTGTGTTTTGCTAGAATTTAAGGGGGGGCAGAACAGCTGGAATGGAAAAATGGGGTCAAAAATACTTTTTTTTTTCTACATATTTTCATAGGAAAACTATCTAAAAAAACATATATGGCTATGAGAACACTGGTAGCGCCCGGCAATCCGGTTTAAAGGGACGCGGGGCGCGTTTAAAGGGACGCGGGGCGCAGACATTTTCACGCCCGGGTGGACTTTAAACCTTATGTACAAGGAGTTTCTGCTGTATTTTCTTCACTTAGGCTTGGTGGGATACGCTAATATGGTACCCACGTGGTAGTGTGGAGGGGATGGAGGGAGGCAGCAGTCACTGAGCAGTGAATCACTCAGCCAGTGGCCAACGTGTCGTCGTAGAGAGAGGAGGTTTTTTGTCTCTACGATCGTTCCCGTTGAGTCTTTCTGTTCAGAAGCGCTGTTTCATGGTAGAACTCTTTCTCTACCAGACTAGCAACCATGGGACTGACAAAGAAAGAGAAAGAGCGCATGAAGAAGATGACAGAGGAGAGATGGAGGAAGAGTGAGAAGAAAAAACAACACGAGGCGAGAAAGGAGCGCGGGACAGGAGACGCTGTGCCTGCGGCAAGGCTGGGGGCGGCGCTACGTCATCAACCAGCTGATATGGCCAGCGCCACACCTCCTCCCCCACCTCTGCCAACTACATCACCCCAACAGACATCAAATCCTACCTCACGATCAATCAGAAAATGAAGACATACCTAAGACCAAATGTTGTCTCCCAAATTCTCCCAATCTATCAAAGAATTGTGACACCAGAGCTTTTAGAGAAGTGCAAAGGCGACACTCAGAACTCTAATGAGAGTCTGCACAATGTCATATGGAGTGAACTACCAAAAACAAAATTCTTCACCTTGAAAAGAATGGAGTATTCAATTTACCGAAGCGTGGTAAAATTCAATCACGGGACCGTCGCACTCGCTAAGGCAACTGGAGATGCTTCATGGACACCCAGCATTCAGAAAGACAAGAAGAGAAGACGGAAATCAGTGAAGACAGAGGAGAAGAAGAAAGAAGAAAAGGAAAGGAAAATAAGAAAAATTCAAGAAGAAGAAAAGAGAGCAGAGGAAGGGGAAACATGGCGCTGGCATAGCGCCTGTGTAGAGATACAGCTCTGTATCTTTTTGGTGAGCAGTGTCATTGCTGGTAAAACAAAACCCCTCAACAATGATTTGACACTGTGAAGACACCCCAGCAGTGAGGACCCTAATACGGTCCGCTAAAAGCGCGAAGAATCATCTACTCGTGGGACCCACTGTCAGTCACTGGAAATACGCGGTTGAGAAAAGAATGCATTTCCTTATTGTAACTACATTATATTGATAACTTTTGACTATTACATATTATATTAGTGTGTAGTATATGTTTGTAGTGCATATATGTAAAAATGAATGGAATCGTGCAATAAATAAATGCAATAACTAACAAAATATGTAATGTGAAAACTTCAAACGCGCTTTTCTCAAAACCACAAAAAATAACTTCAAAAATCAGTTCTGCAAAGAATACTCCATGGATCTTGATGAAAATCACTACACTTATACATTGTGGGTGTATCTACATTTACAAGGAGCGGTTTTTTGAAATATTGAAAAGAAAATGGTTTTTGAGTGTTTTTTTGGTAAAAAAAATTGTGACGTTACGATTTACATGAAATTGCGACAGCGATTACTCGCGAACTATACAAAATTTAGCAAAACCGATGCTTGTAAATATTTCTACAACATTCAACTACTACCATGCAAAATTTCGTAACTCTAGAACAAAAACTGTATTTTACGCTGATTTTTAAAGTCTTGACCTCATGAGGTCATGACCTGACCAATTAGCAGGTTCTACCTTTGGGATAGTATCTGAAACATGATTTTAAGCATAATACAGAAGTTTGAGGCAAAAATATTCAAAACTTTTTTTTTATGAATATTTTTTACCTACCTGTTCTGCCCCCCCTTAATCTAGAAATTTTGTGTAGCAGGAACCACTCGCATTCGTAGGTTTCTGTTTCCTCCGGCCCTTGCGCATTATGTACTCGAGTTGAACTCATACGTTATTCATTTTTCTTTGTAAAAAGTAGGCACTTACAGCTAGCAGGTAACAAATCACAGATTAATATTTTGCCATCCCTCCTCTCCATCATTCTTCAAACGCCAATGACATCGTCTAATAACTCAAAATTCGTGGTAAAAGTATATCCCTACACTGAAGGGGTTAAAAGTGAGGTTACTTGAGAAGTGAATGAGAGAAACGGACGAGGTAAGAAAAGAAAATAAAGCAATGGGGAAGAAAAGAAATTGAACTAGATAAATAAGTTGTTTGAGAAGTGAATGGAAGGTAAGGAAGTGGTATCGGAGTGATAGGGAAACACTAGGGTAGGTTGGACACGCCCTATTCACCCACCTCGTCCATATCTGGCTACCTGAGGGAGTCTGCCAATTAACCTGCCAAGATATGCTGTCTGCTGCTTTCTTGCCCTCTTATTCTCTGATTCCTCTCTTTACTTATTATCTTCTTCTTCTTCTATTATTATTATTCCTATTATTCTATTATATTATTATTATTATTATTTTTTTTTTTTTATTTATTTTTTTTTTTTTTTCATCATATTTTTTCTTATTTATTTTTTATTTTTTTTTAAAGAAGTATGGAATTATTATTACTTTTGTTGTTGGAAACACACACACACACACACACACACACACACACACACACACACACACACACACACACACTCTCTCTCTCTCTCTCTCTCTCTCTCTCTCTCTCTCTCTCTCTAAATTTAATGTATTATGACGGCAAGTGCCAGCAACTACATATTTCACGTGAAATGAAATGACAAGTGGGGAATAATTGAGTAGTATTCCTTGAGCGGGAAGAAATAATTCCTTAAACTCCGGTTCACCTAAAATACCTACATGAGCATTCATATAGGCCCAAGTAAGACTTGTTCTTGATGCTACAGGTGGCTCAGCATTGCTCCAGCAGAGACAGCAGGATTTTGGATTGACATTAACTCACGTACAGGACAAACAAAAGACAAGCAATAAAAAAAAAAACTGCAATATCTTGTATATCTACTAGTTTCTCTCATTCACATTTGCACACTGTGCCCTGCCTAGCTCAGCAGAGAAGATACCACCCAGCAGGCTACCATCATACCAACAACAGGCATTTTTTATGTGATTGCAGCATGAAAACCCTTGAGGATAGATATAACATAGCAGTTTAGTTGTTTGAGGTATGACATATTCATGTTTGCCAAATTTTTGTATATACATACTTCTCTATGTATGTATTTCTTTCTAGGTGCTATAAACGATTCTTTTGTGTGGAGCAACAGTGACCTGAAGAAACTCTTTGACAGTGGAGAATTTGGGGATTATTTGCTTGTTGGTGAGTACCTACTTTTTTTTGTCTTGTGTTTCTGCAAATATGTTTCAAATATGTTTCATTGCTCTTCTGTCAGCTTATATGTTACTTTAATATATGCACATTCAGAACAAAGTTACTCGGATGTGCTGTACATTACACTGAACAATAATAATAATAATAATAATAATAATAATAATAATAATAATAATAATAGTAATAATAATAATAATAATAATAATAATAATAATAATAATAATGGAGTCTGCTGTGCATGTGGTGAAGCAAGGGCATCTTGTGGACCACTTCTGCTGATCCATTCACTCAGTATGAGTTTAACACCATCCTTGTATCCATACAAAAAACATCTATAATATTTCTCTGGTGTGGAAACCAGCAGTTATAACTATCTCTAAGCTTCAAACAAGGCCAATAAATCAAGGGTCTCGCGGCGCCAGTATCATAGCCCAGTGAGGAGTGGCGTGGCCTACTTATTTCATAGAAAATATTTCGGAATGGTAAACACTTTAGTTGCCTGAAACATTGCTCAATACGTACATATATATTCTAGGTAATGTCAATGAATAAGATCATTGCTAAATATGAGTAAAAAACAAAGTAAACCTTACCTTAGCACGAGGTGATGCCATTGTAGTAAACAAACAAATGTTGTGAGACTCAGCCAGCGTAGCGATGCGTACCAACTAAAAACAACTGCGCTCCCTGTCCTGGCATACGGCGCCGGCGGGCCTATGGACTATTTATGATGCTGTTTTTGGTTTATGCATTTTATCTGGGATTGTTAAAAATAACAGATAACACTGCCACCTTCTATATATGAAGCTAATCAGTGAAATAAAAACAGAACAGCACCGCTGGCGGACGTACGAGGATGTAAGGTAAGCAAAGGTAAACAAAACTCTCAGATCTGCTGAGATAAATATGCCAAATTTTACAAGTAACTGAAAAGGTCAAAGGATATGCAAGCTTTCCGAGCGGAAAAACGGAGGCAAATAGAAGGAAGAAATGTTGTTTTGGCTTGTTCGTTGCCGCCAGTCGAGGATAGTTGTCGTACCGAAAACGTTAAGTCTTCGATACAGCATTATATTTCCAATACATTACATGCATTTGCCTATTGTTTGATGGATTCAAATGAAATTATATGTATATTAGTGTACGTCCATTGAAGTCAGTCAAAAATGACAAATTACTTGCCTTGATACAATTATAGGTGGTTTTATGAATATCATTATGAATAGAAGCCATCCGTTATCATGAAATTCATTGATTTAGATCTCAGAAGCATTAAAGTGCAATGACATACCTTTGTAAGCTTGTAAACCTTGCCCCCAAAAGTACTTATTTTTCAACAAGAATTACAAAATCTGATGCTTTCTGGCATCAAAGCCCCTCACTGCAACGCGGCAGCGCGGCTAGGAGCTGCAGCGGCCCTGCTCCTGCAGGACAAAGGGACGCCGTTTGCTTCGCCCAGAGAGGGGAACCGCCGCGCCGTACGATTTATTCTGTGTTCATCTCCGCCAGCACGCCATTATCAGGTAAGTTAATGGTAGAATATTAATGTAGTATGACTTGACAATATCTTACAGCAAGAAGGAGGTGATAGGACGTGTGAGAGATGAGGTAAAGGCAGGTATCTAGGTAAGATGATGACTAGTATATTATGTTCAATGGGTCTAAATGTATTCCGTGTTATAATATTATTCTTGATTATTAATGGAAGTATCGGAGAGTGGTGTGGCTAGCGCAAACCAGTGCCTGAGCCTTTATAGTGCTACACTGTGCAACTGTACACGCCATGACACTGCTGTAATGGGTAAATAATGAGGAAATAGTGAAGTCTACCATACCATCACCTCCACCATATCATTGCAGATTAACCTTCTCTTTTGTCTGAAAATAAATCTATAAGTTTATTTTTACCTAAACGACATATATCTATATAATATTGTAGCATAAAAGCAAGTCAGGAAATAAATCTGTAAGTGATATTATAGTACCTTCTAGGAAGTTGTTGACAGTTTCTTTATTTTGCATTGAAAACAGATGCTGGGATGTATTTTCATTCTTACCATAAGTTGTTGTGTGATGAGACGCTTTTATTGACATTAGGAAGTATATAGAGGTCAGGAGATTATTGGCCAGCAGAGAACTAGAACTATGACTCATGTTGTTAGAGAGGGAAGGTATGATTGTCCGTATATCTGTGTGTCTTCTTGGTGAAGGGGTGTTTTAACTCTTTCACTGCGATGTTCACCACAACATAGTCGTAAAACAACAAAATCTTGACAAATATCAACCATAAAGATAGAAAAGATAATTAAGAAGAGTATATTGAACAGTTTTTAGATGATAGAATGCTTTGAGATGCCCGAGTTAAGACAAAAGGTGTTTGGAGTGCATTGTTAATATTGAAGACAAAGCAAACCGAGGGAGAAGTGTTTGAAGTGTTTTAGGATCTTTTAATCGAAGGTTAAGTTAGGGGTGTTATGAAGGATGTGTTAGAGAGGTTAAATTAAGGTTGTTAGAAGGGTTAGAGAGTGTTATATGGTGTTTTAACCGATCAAATAGTGTTTTTAGGTTAAAACTACAAGAAGTGGTACACGGGGAGAAAAAGGTGTAAATCCCTTGACATGCAGTTGTCACTGGAATAACGCAATAGTTACGTTACTATAGACTTAGCGTTATTAAAAATTGTGTTATTTAATTCACTAATTCACTGTGTTATTAAAGTCACTAATTCACTGTTGCTGTCGCCTGCTGGTCACCCAGCCAGCCTTTTCCCTATGGAGCGAGCTCAGAGCTCATAGCATCTTCGGGTAGGGCTGAAACCACATTACACCTTACACACCGGGACTGCAAGGCCGCAACCCCTCTAGTTACTTCCCGTACCTACTTGTTGCTGGGTGGGTGAACAGGGGCTAGATACACATTAAGAGGCTTGCACATTTGCCTCGCCGGTATTCGCAACCGGGCCCTCTCGGTTGTGAGCCAAGCGTGCTAACCACTACACTACGCGGTGTAAGTGAGCAGGTGAGCGTGGCTGCGTTCAATCTAAAAAGGAGCATTGTTTAATCATATCCCCCTATATAGGTATTACGCAGCATTAAATAAGAAAAAAAAGCGTTACTCTAAATCCCGTTATTTGAGAGTCATCTGTATTGTATTGTGAAATCTACAGTAGCCACCATCCCAGTCACTAAGTCGGGGTTTAGCTTCGTGTTGCTGGCAAAAACTGAATTAACGGCCTGGCTCCAGGTATGCTACTACTACTTGGCATATCTTTTATTTCTCCTTTTTTTTTTTTTTTTTTTTTTTTGCCATGAAAGCTTGTATCACATTGTGAAAGCATTTTTATTCTCTTAAGTTTGATTTCTCTCCTTTGCATTCACTGAGGGGTCTGGCAGTCAAGTGGTTCTTTCGTCCTGAGAGCTATTGTTGGTCCTGGCCTGTGGCCAGTGGCTCTCTATGTCCTCACCACCACTATTGTTGCAGGTGTCCAGGCCGGGTGTCCCGCTGGGCTCTGATGTGACTCCCCCTGACCAGCTTTCCCGAGGGTTCCTGTTGGACTGGCCGTAACGTGTGCTACTGACAGCAGTGCTGCAGTGAAGGGGTGAGGCTGGCCAGCAGCATGAGTGAGCAGCAGCAGCAGCAGCTGCAGTCTACCTCAGGTGTCGGGGGGTCCGGGCCAGGTGGCAAGAATGACCGTGAGACAGCTCTGACCACTAAGGAGAGAGAAAGTTTAGGTGTCAGCTGTGTGATAATAATTTTACCTCCAGACAAGAGTTTACACAACACACCCTGACACAATGGTGTCCGAAATTATGAGTGTCTGACATGTGGAATGAAATTCACCACCGAGTCTGATCTCACCGAACACACCC
>JAHFWG010000126.1:258938-271283 GCA_020233015.1 Callinectes sapidus | reverse complement strand
ATTTTTTTCTATTACTGTAGTAGATTAACTTTTCATTTTTTCATATTTTCATATTATTATTGTTATTATTATTATTATTATTATTATTATTATTATTATTATTATTATTATTATTATTATTATTATTATTATTATCATTATTATTATTATCACTATCATTATCATTATTACTATTATCATCATTATCATTTCAGTTGGTAGTGGTGGTTGTAGTGGTGGTGGCGGTGATATCAATAGTCCTGTTACTGTTATTGTCACAATTATTCATGATGTTCACCTCACTCATCATCACTACGATCTTCATCCCTACTCAGTGGTATTCAAGGTTAGTCACCTCACCACCACCGCCACCACCACCACCACCAGGCGTCCCCATCACAACAGCTTCTGGGGGACAAGTGGGGACGTGCTCATCTTGACCCAGGAGTAATTGGCAGCAGGTTACAATAACAGGCGCGCCAGGAGAATGACAGGCCAGCAATGGGAGGTCTGTCAGGAATGCAATATGAAGTCAGTTGGCAATCAGCGACGCCAATTATGAGGATCTGAATCAATATCTCCATCCACCGTGAGAAGAAACAACAGTAGTAATGAGGATAATTACAATAGCAATACCAGTAGCAGTGGTGATAATGGTACAAGCAGCAAGTGCAATAACAGCAGCAGCGGTGGTGGCAGCAGCAGCAGCAGCAGTAACAGCAGCAGCAGCAGCATCAGTAGTAGTAGTAGTAGAAGTAGTAGAAGTAGTAGTTGTCGTATTATTATTATTATTATTATTATTATTATTATTATTATTATTATTATTATTATTATTATTATTATTATTAGTAGTAGTAGTAGTAGTAGTAGTAGTATTGATGATTATAAGGATACTAATAATACATAATAATTTTCATCAATCATGTTCTTTAATTAAGTGAGATGAGAGGAGCGTCTCGTGGTAGCGTGGGTAACATGTGATCACATCGGCACACACTGGCGGTGGCAGACGAACACGGCACCTGCACCACGGCGGAAGGGGCGGAATATTAGCAGAATATACTAAATCAATATGCATGAACCATACGAATATTCTATTGAATATATGCATGAAATTGAATATTTTATGCGTATACAATTTTCCGTAATAGAATCCCCCGGTTGAGATTTTTCCTTTAGCTTTTGGGATTTCTTGAGATTTACGACTTGAGGTGCGAATGTCACGACTCGCAGACAGCCTTCGTGTCTGACACAGAGGGATCGTGCTCTGTGATGCGCCTTTGGGTCGTGGTGTGGGCGGAAGGCAACACGTGCAGTATACTTTACTCCTGGACTGCCTCTGCTCTCCGGGCTGGCCTGACAACAGAGGCTTTCGGCTCGCTCACTTTCACACGCTCTTTTTCTTACAGATCAACTGCACGGAGGAGCAATAGCCGCTGGCTCAGACCCTCCAGGAGACCCGCAGGCTGACCCTGATCGCGCCTCCATGTCCCTGCGCCTCCTCGATGCCTTCATTAGGGTGAGGCCTCACACAGCCATGCTCACTTATCTCCCACCACGGAAAATTATGCCTGTTCCACGAAATTACTACTCATTGTCTGCTTCACTTAATTTATGACGAGATTGTGAGCTGAACTATATGAAAATCTGTAGATAAATAATTCATTAAACTTTTTCCTACCAAATTGTTATTTCCCGTTACTCGCTACACTTTTCATGGCCATGTATGTCTTTCCTGTAAGAACTTATCCCTCGTTTACCTTAATCCACACAACTTAAAATCCATGCATTTCTTATTGGCGCTTGCAGTGTGTGTGGAGGTCAGCCTTGAGCTTTAGAAAGAGACAAAATGTGATCTATGTTCACCTTAACGCGAGAGATAACCACCTGCCAAGTGTTAAGGGGAGACACAAATCTCCTTATATGAGGAGGAAGCAGAAAATTTAGTGTACCCGACATATACATACCCAAGGCATACCAGAACCTTATTACTCTCGGAAGTTCAGAAGGCAGTGCAGGAAAGTACAAGAGAGAGAGAGAGAGAGAGAGAGAGAGAGAGAGAGAGAGAGAGAGAGAGAGAGAGAGAGAGAGAGAGAGAGAGAGAGAGAGAGAGAGAGAGAGGAGAGGGGGACACAACACTATTATTCTGACGATTATAATTGTCCTAGAGGTAAGGTGAGCTTCCCTTTATGTTGTATCTGAATTTTTCGTTTTTCGTTAAACAATGCATCAGCGGAAAGGGTTGTGTGTCTCGATAATGCTCTTTGCCCTCCCACTATTGATAACATTGTCATTTTAGATGGAGAAATAAAAAAAATATTGCTTGTTAGCTTTCTGTTTGCATAATGAGAGTGCTTGTTAAATATGTGCAGAAATATTATGCTTTTCCCATTACAGTTTGTCACTAGTAAATTCTTTTCCTCAGCGTCCAAGACAAATCCGATTCAAGAGTTCCTACCTGGAATTACCTGCCGTGTTGCGAGACCTGGTGGGCATCAAAGGACTCGGGCACCTATCTTACTTTGTACAGGTGGATGTGCCCGTCGCGCCGCCCGCAAGCAAGGCCCTGGACAAGCTCCCCGCCGGCGCCAAAACCTACTTCCCTCCCTACGTTTCGCTGCTTGGTACCCAGGCCATCAACCTCACCACTACAGAACGGCCACAGCAATCCTCCCTCGCCTCTAAAACTTTAGCTCCCTCAAAGACCACCGATAAGCAGAGTGGGTTTGGAGGACTTGCTGTCACCCCTGTCAAAAACATTTCACAAGTAACTGACAACAACCTCGATGTTCTACACTCTACCCCGACTGTTTCTACTTCACTTGGGACGGACGGTAGACCCTTCCCCACTCCCAGCTTGGCGGCGCGGCTTCAAAATGTTTCATATTCTACTTCCGAGATCTCTTGGCATCCCCAGTCTTTCAATTTCCTGCATTCTTCCCCACTGGGAGTGCCTTCATCTCCTCCTCACACTATTAAAGTCGCCTCATCATCACAGACGATCACAATACCTGCCCTCACTACTACCACACGAAACGCATCCATCACTTCTGCTCCTCAGACTACCCTTGTCACCACCACGCCCTCCATTTTATCATACACACCCTCATCACCAACACCATCATTCTCACCTTCGTCCTCGTTTCTTTCAAGCTATTTTTTCTCCATTTTCTCAAGCACTACACCTTCTCCTCTCACTGGGAACACCTCGAGCTCTCCTCCAGCACCAGGTTCCTCACACACAGGTAACTTCTCTCTCCGTAAGACACACACCACAACCCCGCAGTCTTACCAACCAGCGCCGTCAACACCGCCGGTATCAACAACACCAACATCAACCTCATTATCGTCTCATTTATCTGCCAAATATCCTCCTCCAGTCAAATCCAATTCCACTACATCTTCATTTCCCTTAATTAAAAAACATTCTTCAGAGCTCAAATCATTTACGCTCCCCTCTACGTCCTCCCCTTCTTCAAAGTCATTTGCATTCCCCTCGCCGCCTTCATATTCCTCCCTCAAGTCACGCGCACCGACCTCCAAATTCACCCCTCCTTCAATCCACTCCGTAACACACTCGGCTACGACGATCCCTTCAAAGCACGCTGTTAAATACGCAAAGTTTACACCCACATCTTCTGTTGTTAAGTCAGTCAAAGTACTCACGTCATCCTCCACGTCTCCTCCCTCGCAATCTTCCCGAACACTACGAACAACCTCGCGTCCTAGAGTCGTTCATTCCAACTTATCTTCCAAAACAGGTTCAGGGAGCGACGCAGGCAATCACTCACCGAAAAGCCCCTCGCTACGTCCGCCCACACATCTTGCTTCATCTGCTACCACCACTGTACGTCCTCTTCCTCCCCTACGCACTCCCTTGCCCTCCTCCCTCCCCACGCAGCCATCCAAGTCCTCTTCACGCTCATCTCGACTTCTCAATAATTTCTTCTCCAAATCATCACATCCTTCCCTGCCTAGTAGCTCTTCCTCCCATCTCTTAACTCAAACCAGACCTCTCCCGTCCCTATCTTCTCTTAAACACTCCACAGCTTCCTCAGCCTCCGGTGTGCCATCCCCAAAGCTAAGACCCACACCGGCGGAGACTAATCCAAAGACCTTTTCCAGCACTTCAACCCAGGTACTCCGGTCTCCTCAGGGCTGGAAGCGGGGAAGAGTTGTAGAAGCTGGAGGAAATGTCAAAATCAAAGTAGGGGAAGGACAAGGGGGAGAAAGAAAAGGCGGAACAGGGGAAGGAGGAAAAGGAGGAAGAGAAGGTAAACGTGGAGGAGGCACGGATGGCCAAAGTGGTAAGGAAGGTAAGACCGGGAAAAGAACACTTGGGGACATAATACGAGACAGAAAATCATTGCTGAGAAGACTAAAGGGCGGGAGTAAAGGAGTAGATAGCGCAGGTCGGGTTAGCAGGTTAGAAAAGTTACAAATAAGGAGTAAATCAGACAAAGGAAACAGAACTTTAGATGACAGACTGGGCGTTGCTTTGTCTGCTCTGAGGACGACGCCAAAACCTGAGGACAGAACGCGACCTCCTGACGGCGACACAGACGACGACCCTACTGGACCAGAGCGGGGCAGTGCAGATCTCCAGACGCTGCACTTCATCCCCCGCACTGCCTTCGTCTGCCCCGACACGAGCGAGGCCGGCTACTTTGCTGACCATGAGGCAGGATGTCAGGTGAGGGGATGAGGAAGAGAAGGCGGTGGTGGGTGGTGTGGGATGGGAAGGGTCTACTGAACACATGAAGAGTATGTCTAAGAAAGAAACAACCTAATTATTGAACGAACAGGAAGAGAAAAGTAAACATAAATACTAATAGATAAACAAAATTGAATGAATAATGAAAACGCTTTCTCTTAAATCACGCATGAGTTACAATGTAGACGCTGCGATTTGACTTCTAGGAAATTCCTTATTGAAATAAAACAAGAGCTTTTGTGGACATGCAGACAGTCTCCCTTCCATGTATTGTACAACGGTATTCTTCCCACGCACATCTGGTCACTCAAGGAGGGTTGTTTCAGTGTAGAGACTGGCCTTCACGCGTACAGATACGTGAGCATGACTGCACCATCTCTCCCACAGGTGTTCCACGTGTGCTGGCACAAGAGAAAAGCCACCTTCCTGTGTCCCGCCGGTACGCTCTTCAACCAGCGGCTGCAGGTGTGTGACTGGAACTACAACGTGGACTGTGATGCGACACTCAGCGGCCCAAACACGCCGGTAAAGGACTCTTGAGGCTCCCTAGCCAATGTTAATGCAGTGCCCTGGCTGTGCAGTGACAGGTCACTGCAGACACTTGCTTTACCCAGGAAGTGACTCTTTTCGCTCGGATGCTGGACATTAATGCAGTGATCACATTAGTCACTCATTTCGTATTAAGCTCAGCTGGGAGTTCAGCTCAGCGGCCTTGCAGCGCTGCACTCCCCGTTGCTGCCTCTGCTTCCCGCCCCCTGCGCGGCGCCTGAAGAGCCATAAGGAAAGCTGTGATTTCATATTTGAGCTTCATAAATATTTCGGTATTCCTTGGTTTTTTTCTTTTTCCTTGGTTTTATACTAATTGAGTTAGTCTTTCCTACAGTAACATGTACAGCCAATTCCAGCACACAGGCATATTCTAAGAAAAGCTGATCTTTCATTGATGCAACAAGTGTGTGTGTGTGTGTGTGTGTGTGTGTGTGTGTGTGTGTGTGTGTGTGTGTGTGTGTGTGTGTGTGTGTGTGTGTTAAAATGCCGTCGCC
Organism: Callinectes sapidus; assembly: GCA_020233015.1. Taxonomy (NCBI): domain Eukaryota; kingdom Metazoa; phylum Arthropoda; class Malacostraca; order Decapoda; family Portunidae; genus Callinectes; species Callinectes sapidus. The sequence goes on along the minus strand of JAHFWG010000126.1, from coordinate 265,547 downwards.
TACAGCACTTCCCTGCCAATCGGATCAACAGGTAAGCAAAGGTAAACTTTCTTACTTGAGAAATCTGCACGTTCAAGTATTGCATAACCGGTCTAATCAGATAACAACAAGCATATTGTACCTTCACTTCTTGAACAAACACTCTGTCATGGAGACAAGTGGTAACAGTGTTGTCATCAACTTCTATTATAAAAAAACCCAATTAATGATTAATGCAAACTACACTTAAACACCTCGTATACTGAAATACGTTAGACTGGTGTAGCACCTCACACTTTTCAAGTAAAAAAACTGAACACGACATGGAATCACTCTGACGCTCTCTTTCCTTGAACTTGGAATACTTCTCCGTCGAGACACATATTCATCCGAAGCAATTGATAAAGCACCATAATGAGATTCGTCCACAAGTCCCGAGTCAAGGAGGAAGTAAACAATGAGCGAGACTCAAACGAAGTGAAGTTTGATGACACTCTGTTTAAGTATCACAAATTAGGGTCTTGAGTTGTACTGGAGTCTGAGACAGCAACTTTGGCGGCCATCACCACACACTTAGAGCATTAAGATGGCAGACTGCTGGGGGACCTTGTGAGAGTACCACGTGTCTCCGAGAACTAAGACCTGAGAGGACAAAGAGCAACAAAAATTTTGAAGGAACAAGCGTGGCACTTAGTCAAAGTTGGAAGGCATCATATTAAGACGTGGAAAGTCTTTAGCTTAAAAAGTGAAGCTTATGACTGATGTTTGAGAGTACGAAATATGACATACAAGAGCGTGGCAGTGCAGGGAGAGTTGATGGCAATGGTAGTGATGGAAAGCAGCTGAAAGGCCTTACTAATTCAGACTTCTGTGACACGGATCCACTTGCTGCTACCTTTCAAAAATACTTATTACACTTTCAGCAATACTTATAACACTAAGAAGAACAAACACGAAATTTGATTATGCCTCTGGAGGCAACGAGGTGACGTACTGTACGTAGAAGACACTATCCCGATCAACAACATGGCAGTATGTGGTCGAGGAACAGCGCTGTGGTGGCCGCGACACACAAGAGCAGGGGAAATATGCGGTTATTTCATGGGGAAAGCTTTATTACATTCCCTTGGCCAGTCACACGATGCATTGCTCGCCCTCCATCCGATACACACACACACACACACACACACACACACACTCTCTCTCTCTCTCTCTCTCTCTCTCTCTCTCTCTCTCTCTCTCTCTCTCTCTCTCTCTCTCTCTCATAAATTTTTCCATGCATTTACTCAACACCTCGCTCGCCTCCAACCGCGAAAAACAAAACATTTACGGAGACCTGGTTACGCGCCACAGTCAGTCAGTCAGTCTCAACCCATGACTCACGGCTTCAGGCTTTTTTACGGAGAAGAGTCAGGGGATGACAAACACACCCGAGGAAGTAATGTCACCTTGGAATGGTTGTGTGTCACGCCTGTTATTTCAAAGAAGATAAGTTTAGTCCAATGAAATGTATCTCACGTATCCTGTTGGTCTCTCGTCTTCCTTCCCTTCTGACGTTTTCCATGAATTTTGCGTCCACTATAGTTTCGAGTCATAGTTAAAGAATATGATAAATAAATTGGAATTGGAGTGGTTTTTAGCAATTTTAATTTTTGCGAACTACTGCTTAGTTTTTCTTCTTTTCTTCTAAGGCACTCTTATAACTTCGAGCCAAATGTAAACTGTTATGGGTAATATGATCTGAGCTGGACTGATTCAGGCAACATTCATTGACTTTGTACACTCTTTCGAACCTCTGCTTTAGGGAGTGACTTCTTACAGGACTCCAATGATTTTCTTTTTTTATATTTTTTATATCTGGTCTTATTTTTCCGCGTCGTTTCTCTCAGCTGGAGGCGATTTTCCTTACCACCACCACTTGCTGCTCGTCCTTCTTGACCGCCACCTCACTTCATAATAACAAGATGGACGGAAAATTTTATACAAAGCATCTATTGTCCTCCTCTTGTACAGCATTTCTTTCCTCTTGACACTATGAGGAACTTCTGTGCTCATTTGTTTATTACAGAATTACCCTTACTTTGCTGTGTGCCTTTTGTCCTGCGCTCTTTTCCTCCTACGTGCTTCGAACTCCCTTTAAAAAAACACTCGGTAGTACTTATGTGAATGTTTTTTGACCTTGACGGTGATGCCACTGAAAGGGTCATGAGGACACACACACACACACACACACTCTCTCTCTCTCTCTCTCTCTCTCTCTCTCTCTCTCTCTCTCTCTCTCTCTCTCTCTCTCTCTCTTTCTCCTTGGCACCTCACCGCGGCTGCCTTAATGAGAAGCGAGTGGGTAATGGCGTTGTGCTGGTGGCGGCCATTAGAGTGAGTCCCGTGCATTGGTGGACAGGTGAGGAGTGCCGCACCAGGCCTGACCAATTAAGGCTGTCAAGGTAAATATCCATCGAAAGAAAAGAAGAAAAGAAGTCAACGGTGTAAATATTTCATCGATGCAGGGTCACAATGAGAAAACTACCACCATCACCACCACCACCATCAACAACAACCACAATGCCTCCACCACTCTCGCAATCATCACTATTATCACCACCACTACTATTACCAGCATAGCGCTAATAATGCTAGGTGAAGTATGAAATCTCTTGAAGGTCAAAGGTATTTTACGGAAACCTTTTCAAAGCACTGTGCCATTCCCCCCTTCCTCTCCCCCGCTCTCTCTCTCTCTCTCTCTCTCTCTCTCTCTCTCTCTCTCTCTCTCTCTCTCTGACACTGCCAATAGTCATTAACTGGGTTTTAGCGGCTTCTTTCATACTCAATAGACGTAGAGCAGCTGATTTCATTGTTATTGTTATTTTTGTAACTGCTACTGCTGCTACTCCTCCTCCTCCTCCTCCTCCTCCTCCTCCTCCTATTACTACTACTGCTGCTGCTGCTGCTGCTGCTGCTACTACTACTACTACTACTACTACTACTACTACTACTACTACTACTACTACTACTACTACTACTAATAATAATAATAATAATAATAATACTGAAGAATTCTAATAACTACGAGACGCCTAAGACTGTAACACATCTTCCTATTACTCCTGGAAGGACAAGAACTGAATATCTGCGCTCCTGGGAACGCGAAAAATGAATCACTTAATTCTCCTGTAAAGACAAGATTACATACCCTCAGTAAGGGAGCAATACTGATCACCCCCATTGCCACAAGCCAAGCCATACTAATACGAACTATAATAAATAATACCGCACTAATCCACCCTGATTGGCTTTGCTTCATCGCCATTAAAAAACAAATAACTCTAGCAGATAAGTTGTTTAGTATATACAGAGGAAATAATTGTACCTTGAGTGCATTACAGGGATTTGTTATCATGTGGTTGGGTTAGGTTATTCAGTGTACACGGAGGAAATAATTGTACCTTGACTGCATTAGAGGAATTTGTTATCCTGTGGTTTATAATATGCAGGTCAACCATGATAAACTCTACTAGTCTTTGTGTTTCCAGTCTCTGCCGCGCCTTGACTACATCCTTCCTTTATGCGTTCCTTACCAAGCTAATTCGTGTTCTAAGGCGGCCACCAGGGGGAAGCACTCAATTATTCTCGCTCCCTGTATGAAACTTTACTAATCTGTGTGTTCCCCGAGTCTTTCCCTCAGTCACATAAATTGCCTCCATCAAACTCATCCAGAACTGAACGTTAACCAAACTGACTCATGCCTAAGGAGGAACCACATAATTATTCTCGTTCTCTCTCTATATATAAAATTACAATAGTGTTTTTGTTCCCAAGGTCTTTCTTTCTATCCTGTATATCTCTTCCATCAAACCCTTTATCGACCAAGCCCTGGCCAAGCTGACTCGTGCATTAAGGAAGCCAGCAGGAGGAAGCAAGCAATTATTCTCGCTGGGTCTATAAGTAAGTTCCATTGTCGCTATTTCCGTGGAGAGAGAAACGCTCATTTTTCAAAGCCGGCACATATATCATCCCGATGCCATATCCATTAGCGCAGTCCGTACCACGCGTACTGTAAGGGTAGAGGTCAATATGCATTCCTGAGGATAAAAAAAAGAAAGGAGAGAGAGAGAGAGAGAGAGAGAGAGAGAGAGAGAGAGAGAGAGAGAGAGAGAGAGAGAGAGAGAGAGTACAGCTACAGTAAGTTATGAACAAATGTAAGGTCACGCGTTTCCGTCTCGAGAACAATTTTTCAAGGGCAGGCATAGTAAATGAAGTTCTTATGGATATTTTCTCCTGAACGATGTAGAATAATTGTTAAAGTATCACCATATTCACGGAAAATATCATTAAAGAACTTTAATCACCTTCACAAGAGCCTATTAAAAATAACGGAATACAAGCTTGGGTAATTTGAAAATAAGGTCTTAACATTCAATCTTTTCTTCCCTTTCTTCTGTGCTCCATTCTATCTCTTTCTTTTTTTTTTTCTCTCTCTCTCATTTGTCACAATTATGTCCCTTTGGTCTGTGACTTAACACTGGTTCTCAAAAAGTGGACATCAATAACATATTTGAGCTATGTTATATTTTGGAAAGAAAATCACAAGCTTTCACGAACAGTTTTACACACACACACACACACACACACACACACACACACACACACACACACACACACACACACACACACACACACACACACACACAGGCAGACGATAGTAAAGTTTTATTTATTTCGAATATGATCTGACCGTAAGAGAACATCCGATTTGATGGCAAAGCGCAGACCATAAATTCTAAAGCATAATCCTGCTCACACAACTATTGGTCATTCGAATCATTGCAGTTTGAGTCATTACTAGACGGAATGTCTTCTTTATTGCTGGCATGTCCACTGTGAACTAAGTGGAAGTAAAAGTGTGTAATGATGCCTCACGTGGCCCGGGGCAGTCTGTGATGACCGGAACACATGAGGACTGCTGGCCTTGGACGCCTTGAAGGGGAAGTAGTGAGGACTGCCAGCCACTAATGGGAACGCAGCGCTTGGGTTCCTGACGTCAAGGTGCTTTCTTTTTGTCCCCCCTGAGAGTGAAGGAAAGCTTTTTTTCTGGTCTTGAAACACATTTCTAAAAAAATCTTGACGCTTTCATCCTAAGACTTTATAAAACATGATAAAATGATGAGGCATAGCTTTATCATTACAGTTTGTGTTTTTGAAGGAAATAAAGGAAGAATGTAAAAAGCAGTCTATTCATGGATACCCGCTGGCTTGGTAGCGTAAATAGACCGAATAAAACCTTACAAGACAAGTAACAAACTTAATTATTTCACAACACACCAAAGATACAAGTTCCCGAGGCAAGATCATTAATTATTTCACAACACACCAAAGATACAAGTACCCGAGGCACGATCACCTGAGAGCTTCCCTGCCAGCCACACTCCACTACATACACGCACTCTTAAGAGTGTGCAAGTACTGTATCCTAATAAAATTTCCTTTCCAAGTACTGGATTATCAATTCGTGTGTATGTGTGTGTGTGTGTGTGTGTGTGTGTGTGTGTGTGTGTGTGTGTGTGTGTGTGTGTGTGTGTGTGTGTGTGTGCGCGTGCGCGCGCGCCCGCGCTGTTGATCCATGGCTTCCAACTATCTCTCGCTAAGCTCGTTCTCAAGCATCCTGACAGACTGCAAATTTGAAAGGAAAAATTCCACTAGTGTACTGTCCAGACATTGATGTGTACAGAACAACCTTTTCAAACACACTGTATTGCTGAAAGTTTTAGATCAATATCGTCTACGTGGTTGGAGATGTATTACAAGCGCTTTCACGCTTAAGTCATCATCTGGCTCACAATCTCACGTCAGAGAAAGTGCGATTTTAATAGAAAAAATGAGTTGGAGTGACTGAGTGCTTAGTGCCACGGAATGCATCCCTTGAGGGGAGGGAACCACGCAAGTTCGTCGTGAACAAGGCGACTGCGTGTCCTTCCTGCACTGCTGTGGCTAGCTGTATTTGACCTGGCGCTGTGTGCACCCCTTCCAAGTACTTGACATTGTCGCAAGGCATGAAGAGCGATAATTATACTGTAATTCCGTAACTTCGTGAGTGCTTTCATTCTCGCCTTCATGGAGAGTTATCGCTTCCCCTCACGTAACCTGCACAGTTCCCTTATTTTTTTTCTCAACGCAACTGGAATATTTTTTCAAGTTATTTTGCTCCATAAAGCAAGAACAACCTTGACTTGTGACATGGGAAGGCCTTACGTCGCGTGTTAAGACACAGTTGCACCAGCATGAATACCATGCAGCGAAATTTTGTTGCAAAACACTCTTGTAAACTGGGACTGGCGTCGGCACATCGCAGCAAACTTGTTAATTCCTTTGTTTTCAATGAGTTTTTGTTGTGTTTGCAATAAAATTCATGTTATTCTAAGATTCTTAATGATTTTCATATTAGTAACTACATAAGACAAGAATCTTGTGCCACTGCACATTACCCTCAACGCAAACAGTGCTGTGCGATGAGGCTTCCCATGCAAGGTAAACGAACGCAGTTTATGTTGATCAAGTGTTCCTTATGACTCTCTCTCTCTCTCTCTCTCTCTCTCTCTCTCTCTCTCTCTCTCTCTCTCTCTCTCTCTCTCTCTC
>JAHFWG010000126.1:234869-251412 GCA_020233015.1 Callinectes sapidus | reverse complement strand
GAGAGAGAGAGAGAGAGAGAGAGAGAGAGAGAGAGAGAGAGAGAGCATTGTGCATTTGGCGTCTGTGTACATGTTTATTGTGTGTGTGTGTGTGTGTGTGTGTGTGTGTGTGTGTGTGTGTGTGTGTGTGTGTGTGTGTGTGCGAGGTTCAGTTAAAATCAGGCCTGCGTTTCTCTCGTAAACTTCAAACACTTGCAAATTACATCGTGGATTGGCGAGCGACGGAGAGTCTCGAGGGGATCCCGGAGCCTTCTATCATGCCAGGCGGGATGGATGGTTCCCTCTCCCCTGCTTCCCTTCCACACATCCTACCAGAACCTTCTCTTTCACTCAAAACAGTCGTCTTTCTACCTCGACAAGTGTTCTCTTGCTCATACTTCTCTTCCTTCCCTCCCATTTATGCAAGATAGGGGAAGCTGGTCAAGGGCAACAAAAATGATAAAAAAAGAGTCTAGTATTTTGCCAATCCCCATAAAAGGTCTAAAGGATTAGCCGAAAGACAAGGACAAATGTCATGATACTACTTTCTTATATAATGTCAGGTCGTAGGAAGTTGGAAATATAGAGGCAGGTAGGGAGTTCCAGAGTTTACCAGAGAAAGGAATTTATGATTGATAGCACTAGTTAAGTTTTGCATTGGAGAGTTGGCCAGAATAAGGGTGAGAAGAAGAAGAAAAGCTCGTGTGGCAAGGACGCAAGAGACGAGGCATGCAGTTGGAAAGATCAATAGAGCAATTAGCAAGAAAATAACAATAGAAGATGGCAAGACACGCAACATTCCGGCGGTGAGAAAGAGGCTGAAGACAGTCAGTCAGAGGAGGAGAGCCGATAACATTATTTATGTTGATTCTATCTGTTATTTCTCCATCACAAATACTTCCACTGCCTCACCTTTTTCCATTCCTCAATTATTTATTCCATTAAAATAGTCTTTTAAGCTATATCCTTTTATCGTTTTCTTTCACCCTACCTATTTCGTTCCGAAATCTTTCTTGCCGTCGTGAATCTCTTTTCTTCCTTCCCAAAGTTTTGTTTTTCCCCATCTCGACCTTTTAGACGAACCCAATCTTCTCCTTCCACACCAAACTACTCTTTCTTTCTGTTTTTTCTCTTTTCTTTTTTCTCCCCATTCATCCTCCTCCTTTCTTTCTCCTTCCACCCCACCCCACACACTTTCCATTCACTCATGTATGCACATTCATCTACCTTTCTATGCACTCTCCTTTTTTTTTTCTCCTTCCCCTCCCTATCTTATATACACACACCTCCGGTCTCGTCTTTCCCTTTCCCTCTTTTTTCGAGTAACCCTTTTCCCGGACTTGAGTTAGCTCTTATAATTTACTCCCTGTTCCCTTCCTCCTCCTTGTCTTAAGTATTGGCTGTTCACGGGGCGTGATCTGCTCACGTAAACATTTAATGCCTGCCGGGTTACTATCGCTGCCACAATAACAACAACAACAACAAGAACAGCAGCAACGGCAGGAAAAACGACAATAACGACTGCTGCTACTACTGTTGCTATTACTCCTTGCGCTATCGATAGCTAATTATGCGGAATACTAGAAAATTATAATATTCTAATTAGCAATATCATAAGTTCTTTGTTGCAGTGGTAATTAATATGAACATGATGATGATGGTGATGATGGTGGTGGTTGTCATAGTGCTAATAATAATAATAATAATAATAATAATAATATTAATAATAATAATAATAATAATAATAATAACAATAATAATAATGATAATAATAATGATAATAATAATAATATGATACTTTCGTTATATACTTATCATTTTCTTTGTTGCAGTGATAATTGATGTGAATATGATGATGATGGTGATAATGGTGGTAGTAATGATAATGATGATGACAATGATGATGATGATGTTGACGATGACGACGATGATGATAATGATGATAATTTTGTTGAATAGTCATCGCTTTCCAACTTGCACAAAAAAAATCTTTGGCAACTTTTACGTAGACACTGTAAACAAGCTCAAACTCCATTCCCTCCACTTTATTTGCCTCAATCTCGCAATCTCACTGCATCAACAAAAAAGCTATTCCTCAAGTTTGCCGGTTTTCAACATTTCAAATTCCTACAGAAACGCATCACTTTTCTTCAATAACAAACTTTACAAGCTTTCCTCGTGGCAAGCCTTACCCTCAACTCACTCTCTTTCCAGTAAATGGCTTGCCTCAATTTCATCACTGCGTTTGGAATACCATAAACAGGCAGGTGAATTACGATACCTCAGTCTCCTCTCAGTCTACTATCAGAACCTCTTAAGGTATTGATGGATACTGCATATTTTGTTCTCCATTATCTTTCGCAATTCTCCACCCACTTATTTTTATGGCACTAAAACACTTTGATTGTTACCTAGACAAAAAAAAAAAAAATCTTTTGCATACACACACACACACACACACACACACACACACACACACACACACACACACACACACACACACACACACACACACACACTCACTCACTCACTCACTCACTCCCTACATTTTTTAGTGGTCCTGTGAATGTTACCAAAAAGTGATCAAGGCGCCGTGGTGTAGTGGATCCACAGGTTCACAAATTGGTCAACTTTCAGGTGGTTTCATTTAGCCCACAAATTCCCATGAAAAGCCCACATTGTATATGTAAAATGCAGCGAAAGGGTTGAACATACAGAACTCAGGTGACGCTTTGATGATCTCCCCAACATGAATGCTGCCTTCTACTGTCCCTCTATCTTTCACAACACATATGGCATTTTCTTCTGTCTTTTTTTTTTTTTTGGCTTCCACAAGCATTTCGAGACTTCATTTGTTTGTTTATTGTATTTGATTAGATTAATTTGTATATTTTTGTTCATCTCTTTTTAGTTAAACTATGTTTACTTGCATTCATCTTTCTGTTGATTTTCTGAACTCTTTTAGCTTCTCTTTTGGCTTCATACATGTATAAATTACATTAATCTTCTTTTCCAAAATCTTTTAACATGGTCTGAGAACTGTGGTATTCTTAATGTGGCCTTTCCAACTATGACCTACCATTAGTTACTGTCGAACTCTGAAAGGCTTCTTTAAAAATGGCTGCCACCAAACAATATACTTTTCAGATCATTATTTGATACAAAGAAACAGAACTAACAATGTTTTCAAACGTTCCAGTATTTTTCTTGTTTTTCTTTACGTATTAAAATATTTGTTTAAAATGTTTCCTTAAAACTCTATTATTTTAGCTTTTCTCATACTCCATCTTCAGAACACCGTGTCGCTTTGCACTCAGATCACGTTCTCCGTCCCTCTCTCACGCGCGCTTAGCTTGGATGTGCAAAATCTCACGTCCATTACTCTGCAGAGTCGATTACCTGGAGATGTAAATGACCTGGGTACTAGTCTTCATTAAGTTTCGCAACGCTACCAATATCACCAACGAAACTACAGTCACCGTCCAGACTAGCACCATTATCACCCACCGTCATTAGCAATAAAAACAAGGATATCATCAACGGAAAACATCAAAACCACAATCTGACAACAACAACTATTGAAACAACAACAACAATAACAACAACGACGACAACAACAACAACAATCACTGCTTGCAACATGCCGTGCGTCTCCGGAACGTCCTCTACCTTACCCTCGTGACCGCCTTAACATCCCAGTTAATTAGTGAAATTAGTCCAAACTTCGCTAATGACTCATAAACTTGAACTTGGCGTGGTAAACTCCCCCCGGCAATGCTCTCCCCCTTCCCTCCTCCTTACCGCAAGGGAAGATGTGAGGGAAGGGGAGTGGGGACGAATGGGAAGGAGGATAAGTAGTGTCCCCCCCCCACGCTCCACACTCTCCCCCCTCTCCCTCATCCCCCAGGGCTAGTGTCTGCATCTGACGGGTTAATAAATGTCCAGCCGACAACTGCCTCCATCTCGTAACACGCGGCCATTATGCGTAAATCTGTACCGGGATGAAAGAGAAAACGGAGCAGGGAGTAGCACTGCAAAAAACGCCGCCTTAAATTTCTGCGTTCTAAAAAGACCGCCCGGCGCGTTATTTCGAGAGGGACTTTTATAAATCTCGAACTCCAAACAAAGTCTTTTGGAATAATCTCCCGGCCACCGTTTCCATGGAGATTTGACGGTGAAAACTAAATTGTTAGGCTCTTTATGGGACTTTGATGCGCTAAATAACGTTGAAGCCCTCACGCTCATGCTCCGGGGCTGAATAGCGACGCTACTGCTCGACCAACAGCTGAACATGCGTTTTTTTCTTTTTCCTCGCTGCATATTAAGAGACACAAAGGCAATAGTGATACTGAAACAAAAGCACCTGTTACTGACAATAACAGTTTTTGAGATTTGTCGTACCGCTAACAACGTATTGGTATGGTGGACTAATAGCGTGACAAAATTAGGTGAGCGTTTCCGTAAAAATGGTACGACAATTTGAATATTTTTGGACATCCCTTTTTTTCCCTCCCCCTTTTCTCTCATTTTATTTTATTTCATTTTTTATCCCCTCTGTGCAGTCTTCCTGGTTCCAAATTTGTGCGGAAATCTAAAATATACAAACTGTTCGAACCCAAACACTAAAACAAAAGAAAAAAAATACGTAAAAACAGCAGCCGTATTTGCCTATCGAACCTGCCTGCTTGCTACCTGCCTACCTGTCTGCCTGTCTAACTTCCCATTTCTCTCCATGTTTGTCTGTCTAACTTCCTTTCTTCTTGTCTATCTGTTCAATAAATTTACCGTCAAACTGTCGGTCTGTCTAGCTACGACCTTTCTGCCTAACTTGTTATCTACTCGAATACATGTTTTCTGCTTACTTACCTAACTATTCACTCTCCTATATACTTTATTACTTGTCTGTCTACCTCTGTCTACTTATCTGCTAACCTACTATTATCATCATCATTATCCTCTTTTCGTAGGACTGGAGATAACAGAAAAAAACTTATTACTATACCTGATGATGATAATGATGACGACGACGACGATGATGATGAAAATGATGATGATAACAAACGTATTACCCATTATGAAGTTTACTCTAATGTACGAACCTAAGAAATTATTGTTATTAATAATAATAATAATAATAATAATAATAATAATAATAATAATAATAATAATAATAATAATAATAATAATAATAATAATAATAATGATCATAATAAAAACACGCCCTATATGGATAGAAGAATAACAGTTTTTTTTCCCGAATGCTACATGACAATGTGATTGAAATATCCGATGAGCCAGACTGCATCCAGAGGCCGTAACTCTATCGCCGCCATCACCTATAAAAATACAGGCTTTACAGCGGCCTGATAATCCTAATGAATTGTATATCACACATGTCAGATCCGACTCTGCCACTTTTCCGGTGCAAAATGTGTGCACAGTATTTACATGGGAAAGTTGTGCATGCAATATTCGTTTTTTTTCTTTTCTTTGTGTGTGTGTGTGTGTGTGTGTGTGTGTGTGTGTGTGTGTGTGTGTGTGTGTGTGTGTGCATGCGTGCGTGCGTGTGGTGTGGTGTGGTGTGGTGTGGTGTGGTGTACGTGTGTGTGTGTGTGTGTGTGTGTGTGTGTGTGTGTGTGTGTGCGCACGCGCGCCCGTAATTAAAAGATAATTTAACATCTAAGTCAACAAGCACGTGGTGCGCAGTCAGGGAGCCCAAACAGTCACCACAATACTGGTGCTGACTGTGAGATGGCCGTGTATGAGATGTACAACACTCCTCCAACGCAGGCTACTACTGTATTATGTAGCGCCTTAACATGTGAATTTCTGATGAAGCATGTGAAGTCCTGGCTGTGCTCTTCACCATCTATGCAATAGCTATTATTATCTTCACAAAGACAGAGGGCAAAGCAAAATCTGGTTAAAAGAAAAAAAGTCCCACTGAGGTGCCGGTTCCCAAAACGTTGTATACAAGATTGAAGTTTTCTTCTTTCTTTTTCTTCTTTTTCTTCTTTAAATTTTTAATGAAGAATGTATGCATACTTAGGTGCATGTAGTTTAGTGTGAGAGAAGAGATTTGTCTTTAGAGGGCAGGTCGTGACTGTTTCCTTGTGCTGTGAGACACAAAAGGAAACGTTCAGTGAGGTCACAGCTGACTTAAATAGTAACCTCACAACACCCCCTGAACCAGCGCTGTCACTGGGAGTAATTATCGTTTCGGCAGATATCTACTGTCTCCTCCAGTAGTGTGTGTGTGTGTGTGTGTGTGTGTGTGTGTGTGTGTGTGTACCTTTACCTCTGATCTCACGTGTGTTTAAGTTAAAAACTGAAAAAAAATCGCCACGTGTTTAAGCTTAGGTGTCTGACGCACATTAATTTTCCTTGAACTTATTACATTAAATCTAGACGCGAGATCGCCTCTTGCAGCTAATCACTATTACATAATTATTAATATTACTCCCCCTTTCCTATTTGTGTTAAAGATTTCTGACAGTCATAATTAATGGAAGGCTAAGTCATTATAGTGAAATGTATCGTGCGTCTGTCCGGCTCTTCATCAAAAGCACACCAAAGCTTTAAAGAGGCAGTCACAGACCAACATTAGAGAAAATGGAAATTATTCCATTAGGAGCCACAACAGCTTTAGTCATATGGCACCACTAGGGTTAACGGGGAAATCTCCCACTGGGCCAACATTAGTGAGGGAAACGGGGAGGGTCGGTGCTGGAGGGAAAAGCTAAAGGCTGCTGCTGTTACCTCTGAATTACTTACAACTCAATGTCACTCACTTATCAAACAGAATGGATTACGTAACAGGTTAATGTATGCCAGGAAGTTGAAATGAGTTTTGCTAAAGATGGAGGACGCTGGAGATGTGTTATGTAATAGGAGGTGAAGTGAGTTCTTCATTACTCATATTATTTGTACTTGGTTTGTTAACATACCAATCACAAACTATCTTTTTTTTTCCTCACTGTGGTCGCTAGATACTATAGTTTTTTTTTTTTTCGTTCTCTACCATGTTAAATGAATTTTCCTACAAAATTTCAGAGTGCCTTTTGTGTTGCGATCTGTTGCATATGGCAGAGGAAAGATTAACAAGAAAAATGGAAAGGCAAACTGAACACTCAGGAACAGTTACAGGGGGAAAAATAATTATGTAAAAGCATAAACGAACGGAAGCAGTTGTTATGAGGTGGTAATGAGGGTGAATGCATTACGGACGAGGGAAGCGAAACACGAAGTCAAACATTTCTACACACCTTGCATCATCATAGTTGGTAAACAACGAATAGTCTCTTTTTCTCGTTCCTTTTTTGTGTCGTGTAAGTTCTTGTTACATTATCCCAGTTCGAGGATTAAGAGGAAAAACAGGAAAGGAAAGGAAAGTAAAAAAGAAGTTACAGAACAACAGTGAAAGTAGGAATTGAGTGAAATTAATGGTTGAATGACAATTAATGTAAATGTAATATTGACAAGGAAAATAAAACTCTAAATCATTTGTTATCACTATAATCGCTAAACAGAAGATACTATATTCTTTTGATTTTTTTTCTTTCTTGTAAGTGTTCATAAAATATTTCATAGTATCTTTAACAAGTATAATGAAAAGTATTACATATCTCAGTGAAAGAAAAGTTAAGAGAAAAATTGAAAGAGAAATGAAGCACTCAAGAACAGCTAGAGGTAAAAAAACAATAACAAAGGAAAAGGAAAAAAAATGATGCAGGCAAAAGCATGAATAAAGTTGAGTATTTCTTGTCATGACGTTATAATGAAAGTGAATGCAATACTGTCGAGGAAAGCGAAACGTGAGACCAGTGTTTTTTTTTTTTTTTTTTTCATTTTTTATCCTCATGTCTGACTTCCCGTACGCTTGAAAAAAGGACAAATAAACAAACGTGATCACTAACACTGAAGCCAGCACGCCGGGTATAAACAATGGACATGCGATACTGTAAACACCTTTTTTTTTTTTCTCTCTCAAGATGAAAGCAATACCCCGAGTGTGAGAGGATGTGCAAGGTTCAATCACCTGCCCGCCACATCCTCAGACACATCACAGGAAGGAAATGTAGGAGGTGGTCCTCGTTCGTCATCCCACAAGTAATCATAGACTATCTTTAACAAAACATGCTAAAATAAGAAGTATCAAATAACTAAAAAAGAAAAAAAAAGTGGATAAGACATGGGATTTGGAGAGATTACCAGGTTGAACATTATTAACACTTTCAGTATTGGAACATATTTTACCACGAGTTTGGGAGTGGTTAGACGATTTTACTGAGATTAGGAAGAGTCTGTGGACGTCAGACCACTAATGGCCATAGCCTGTACTATTCTAATCACCACACGAGTGTCTGATGCTTATAAAATCGACAAATAATAAGTAGAATAAATACGAAAGTGCGTTCCAGTACTAAAGGGGTTAAGTTGATAAGAGCCCTAATACTCGCCCATCATATTCACGGAGCCTCCCATGCACCAAACCACAGCGAGCCAAGTATTCCTCGACATAGTAAAGGAAGCAAGTGGAACATCAACCTTCCTAAATAGATACTTAATGATGCGGTGAACCTTGTTTTCTCAAAGCGAGGGTTCCATTATATCTGTGCGATACTTCACGTCTGATGAGGTTAATCCTCCTCCTCCTCCTCCTCCTCCTCCTCCTATTAATACAGGTTCCGCTGGTTATCCTTTCCTAGACCTCCTCCCCCTTCAGTCTCTTATGCGATTCAGGAGTGACATGTCAAATTGTGCCAAGATTTATCATATTACTGAGGCTATCAAGGATACAGATTTTTCTTGCCCCATGACTCTTGTATACCTGCGTCCATCCCCTCCCATGCGATTCAGGTGTGCAATATTAGATGACACCAAGACTCAATATTGCTGTGAATGTAACGTGCATCTGTTTGTTAAGGTAAAGATAAATCTCTCCATCAACACATCTCACACAAAAGAGAAGCAGAGCCCTGCAGTTTCCAGCTGTGATAAGAGAATAACTGGCCGAGGTTGTTGTCAGACACGCAAGTATTTCGTGTTGGATCGTATGTATTCATGTCGTCCTTGTTCTCACCTTCATTTTTTAATGTATTTGGCCTGGCTTCGTGTCTCAGATGATGGAGTTTTTTTTCACAATGATAACATCGCTGTCTAGAGTTAGTGTCAGCTTTGAAAAAAATGAGACTAGGAGTGAATTCAAGCTTGGTAGACTGAAAAAAGAAAGGTGAATAGGAGGGAAATAGTTCTCAAAAGATTGGTAAGATGAAGGAAATAGACTTTTTGGGTCTGTGTCAAGGAATTTTAAGGAAAAAAATATGAGTGAGAATGATAGGTAGCAATAAGAAAGAATGTTTTATACAGATGCACAACGGTTTAACTTATTTCATCTTTTTATGAAAAACGAATTAAATTTTCTAGTGGCTTTATGCGTTATATAAATATTTGAGTACAAATTTGAAATATTTCTCTCAACATTTAAACACACACACACACACACACACACACACACACACACACACACACACACACACACACACACACACACGTACGTTAGTAGCTACGGTTATTGATATTGTGTGTTTGTGATTCATGTTTCAAATGTTTCATGTTAGAAGTTAATACTGGTTGAAGAGGAGAGGAGAGGGAGAGAGAAGTGTCAAAGTTGACGGTGAGAGTGTGAAGCTACTGTAAATGAAGGAGAGAACTGTCAGGGTTGAGAAGGCAAGGGATGGGAGGTGAGCCATCGAGGCATTAGGAAGTTGTAGTTGAGTGACGCAGAGGAAGGGAGAAAGAGATCGTTGCCCCTGTATCCTGTTGGCGGGATATGTTACTAGGTCGTGAGATACAATATTTTTTTCGTCTCCGAGTCAATTTTTCCCCACATCCATCCGTTTTATTGTTAAGCTTTCAATCCCTTGCCATTCAATAGCCCTCAGTTTGCCCGGTAGTAGATCAACAAGCTTTACTGGAGCACCCTCGACTGCCTCTTTTCAGACTCCCGCTGGACTGACCCTTCCTGGTGAAACGAATGAGGTGATGCAATCAAAGCATGGAGGAGCACCCGCACAATTCTGTTAGCATGAGCGCACTCCACCGCCGCCCTGATGCTGTGTCTGTGTGTGTGTATGTGTGTGTGTGTGTGTGTGTGTGTGTGTGTATAATGGTAGTAGCTTTTTTGTAGTATTATAATTTGTAGCATTATAATTTGCATTATTATCATCATTGTCATTATTACTAGTAGTAACAGAGGTGATATTATTATTATTATTATTATAGTAATAATAATAATAATAATAATAATAATAATAATAATAATAATAATAATAATAATAATAATAATAATAATAATAATAATCATTACTTGTTCTTGTTGATGGTGTTGTTGTGAGTGCTGAAAAAAATTTTAGTGGAATGTTCTTTCAGCAATAATTCCAAGGGGAGGGGAAGAGAGGCCAGCAGTGATGAAATTATTATTCCAGTGGAAAGCAATGCAAACACAAGGTGTCAAGGCTAATTCAATATGGATCAAAGAAAAAAAATATTGAAAGATAAATGCATCAACAGTTATACAAAGCCAGCGCAGCTTGCAGTCGGCTAATATAACAATTAAACGAAGAAAGTTGGTATTTATGTTGGGAGCAATTGAAGAAAAAATATTGGAATTTTCAAATATAATAAATTAATAACCAAGATCAAATAAAAAGTATTCGTGTGTGTGTGTGTGTGTGTGTGTGTGTGTGTGTGTGTGTGTGTGTGTGTGTGTGTGTGTGTGTTGGAGCGCGTGGACCGGCTGGCTATGTTATTACCGCAGATATTGGCGTGATGGAACCTTCATTCTCGTGATGAGTTTGCAACATGAAGGCAAATGCATATACGATGACTATCTATCTATTTGAAATGCGAAGACAAGAAATAAATGTATGAAATTCTCCTGAACCTGCCATCCAGGACAGAGCGATGTTGGTGTCATCCCCCTTATCTGATCCGACGCCAAGGTTTTCTCCATGACAGTCCTGCCCTACAACATGAACTATGAGCTGAAGTCTTATGGAATAATGCATAGGGAAATGGAAGGTTGTTGCTTATCAAACCCTTAACCTCTGTTGTACTAAAGAAAAATATGTCAACGTATAAATACAAGAAATATTAGTAATTAAAATTGTTATAAGTAGTATTCCGTTTTTGTGGAAAGTAATAGTGAAATATGTACATGCTAAACAAATAAATGTATACATCATGGAAGGATGTACTAAGAATAACTCCTGTGTGCTTCCTAACTGTACGTATGGTGGTACTACAATATGTTGACACCGAAACGTTGGTTTTATCATCACCCCTCGATGTACAAACCCACAACCACTCACAAACGCAGAAGTGGGTACGGAATACTGAATGCGGACCGTAAATGTTAAAAATGTAAAGTATGAATACAAAGAGGATGTTGAATACAAAATAGATAACAAAAAAAAAAAAAAAATAGACCTCAGCTGGAAAGCATGAACTGCACGTGGAGGAGGAAACAGGCAACGACATGCTGTGCTGCACACCGGTTACAAAAAAAAAAGAAGAAAAAAAGAAAACACACACACACGCACACACACAGACACACACACACACACACACACACACACACACACACTCACAGGTGCTTGAATATGCGCAGTACAATAAGCCACGCGCAGCTGCAGGTTATTAGGAGAGGCAGACATAGACAGAGGGCGTGTGTTGATAGGGAGCAGTGCAAAGGTAGGCGAGTCTTTGTGGGGGAGCAAAAATAATAAAAGGGAGAGAGAGGCGAGGGTCTGAGTGAGGGACTGGCGGCAACTGTCGGGCCTGAGCGATGGTGAATGATGAACTACTCTCACAGCATCACGTGACTTGGGTGCTCAATTCGACCTTTCCTCTAATGACTGTGTGACGCAGAGGTACTGGTATTATTGTTAGTGTCGTATTTTCATTTGGCCCTTTGTATTTTTTTCTTTTTCTTCTTTTACTTTTTCGTCTTTCCAGAATGATCAATAGTTGTATCCTTACTTTTCTCCTTTTTTATTTCTCTTTTTTGTGTCTTGTACTTCTTTCCTTATTATCATTATAACAATTCCTTCCTTCTACTATGATGCACACCACCACTAATTCCTGATAATACTCCTTTCCTCCTTTCTTAATTCCTTTCTTTACACACTAAACTTACTATGAATATTTGCTTTCTTGTATTTTGAGATTTCTTCCCTCCTGTCTGTCGTTGTCAGAGCGCATTGGCGAGAGAATGGACGATAAATGGATGACCTAGCGGTTGCAGCGTATTTTTATCCACTAATGAAAGAGCAAAGACATTCCCTTCCACGAAAAAAAAAAATCACTGCAAACTGATGCATATAAACAACTAATTAATCCATAAAACAAGCAACATAAATAAGACCATTAACTTTCAACTAATACAGAAACAATCAAGCCAACAAACATGAAATAATGTGCACAAATGCTCGTCACAAATAATCAGTGGCCTTGGGTAAAAGATCGAGTGCATGGACCGTGCGACATGCATAGGAAATTCTTGTGATAATGAGGATTTATTGTCACGAGTTCCATTGCTACACTGCAGTGCTGGAAAAGTCTCGGCAGTGACATATGCAGCAATGAATAACTGACATCCAGGAGGTGGTGGTGGTGGTGGTGGTGGTGGTAGTGGTGGTGGCGGCGGTGATGGAGGAGGAGGAGGAGGAAGAATAATAAGACAGAGTAATGAGAGGAAAATTGAAATAGGGAGCAATTTGAACAAGATGATGACAAAGAGAGAAATAAATAAAAGAGAAGGAAGAGGAAGAAAAGAAGCAAGAAGAAGAAAAGAAGAAGAAGAAAAAGAAAAGAAAAAAAAAAAACAGCTGCAGACCAATAACATTGACACTAATGGAACTGTTTGTGGGGAGGGCGAAATATTCATAGCTGCGTATTACTGATGAAACCAAAGATGAAAATTACAGAAAATGAGATCAGGATGAATAATTTCGAAATAGATATGTCAAAAGATTAAAAAAAAGAAAGAATAAAACAAAGGGAGAAAGAAAGAAAGAGCACAACAACGCAATCATGGTACTTTCTAATGAGGTAGCTTTAAAAGGACAAAACAAAAAAAGAGTAAATGATAGAAGATGGGAAAATAAGAAAGTAAAGGAAGCTGAAAGTAGTACTTTTATTCAGTGTTTTTTTTTTCTATTTAGTGGGTTTTTTCCATTAGTCTTTTTGTATTAGTGGGCTTTTTTTTATTTAATTCATCGTCCTGTGTTGCCTCCAGCCAGCTTTCCCCTCCTGAATAAAAAGCCTTTGACCTAAAAATGTAAGTACACTTGGGGAGAGTAAGTGTGACGTAAATAAAGCTCGTATTCTTAAACACTTTCATGCCTCACCTCCGCTATATCACAAGGCTTCATTTACAGATACAAGAGTTTTTATGGAGGCTGTTACAAGATTTCTACATTATTAACTGGAGAAACTTTTGAAAACCCGCTAATCATTTCCATGGCATTGGAAAATTGTCGTGGTGAGAGAGCAAAGTGTTTCTGAGTACGGGCTTAAGCTGGACGTCCATTTGTAATCATCATCATCACCATTGTCATCACCACCTTCATCATCAAGATTCCGCGGTAAAGAAAATGCCTCTAATTCCAATCACTATACCAGATAACCAGTTACTGTCTGTTTCACCCTTGACAGCCACACTCATCCACATCTATCTCGACTGCTTCATTCAATTAGATGTTAGATTCCCACATAATACATAATGATTAATATCTATGAACAATTAATATCTATGGCTTTAAAAGTTTGCCACTTGACTCTGGAGATTTGAGAATGCTTATCTGGGTGTGAATATGAAGAATTTAGACGCACCTTTATATACAAGGGACGGAGAAGGTATCGAGTAACATACACCACAGTATATTAAGCCTTTCCATGTCAATATATCAGCAGGCGTTTCTGTATACGTAACTGGGACGCAACCTACATATACTCATTGATATTCAGTTGACTAATTAAGTGGATTTGTTTTATTGCCTTTCCTTCACTAAATCATTACAATCTTGATATTCTGCACTGTGAATATTGTGCAAGATTTACAAATACTCTCCGACACGCCTACACACTTCATGCCACCCGCCGCTGAGTGACTTGTTGGCTTGCCATGATATTCACTCGCTGTGTATCACATTTTTGTAGCACCTCAGTTTTGTAGCATATTAAATGACACTCCCTCAAGACAGCGAGCGGGTTGTAGTGCGGAATTTTGCTTGCAGTTATGATGCTCAGGTGTGATACGTGAGAAATAAGTCACCACCATTGTTACTGCTGCTACTACTATACCTACTATTGTTCCTAACACGAATAACAGTCTCCGTGATAGTAATATGGGTTTTGCATCCTAAACTTAGTGAAACGTATTTTCCTCCCCATTACTTCTGCTGCACCACGCATCACGACTAATTTCCCATCACCGCTAATTCGGAATCAAGTCTTAAAGGGGAAATGATTTCACAAATGAGTCCTAAAACAGAAATAAAATTGCCTTTGAAACATTTGAATTGTTGAATGAATGAGTGAGTGACTGAATATATAGATGGATTAATGAATTGATGAATGAATGAATGAATAGATGAATAACAATATTTAATGGAGAAAGAGAAAAAGAAAAGTTTCGGGATGGATGGATTTGACACGTGGGCCACTCACTGAATAAGAGGCCACTAAGCCTCAGATCAGCAGGTTGAAGTGTGCCATGAAAAGGACTGAACGTCATCCTCGTTTTCAAGTATTCTCGCTGTTGGTCATGAGTTGCGCCGCCACATTCTGGCAGTGATGCTCAGCACGAGTTGAAAAGCTGCAATATCGTGTATACTTTTGGAATAGAACTTTTTTTCTCTCTCTTTCATGTTTTCAGAATTTTTCATTAGATGACACACAACTTCAAGATGAAAAGATGGGAAGGAGGGTTTTGAATTAAATAACGTCCATATCCACAATGTATCGATCAACCTATATTAATAAATACCTGAATAATTCTTTACATGGCTAAATAATATATATCCGCAAGCACTTTTTGGCCCTGTTCTTTGCCATTCGTTTAGCAACTGCCAAGTTAGTCTCCTTCATTTACAGTAATCCAATTACAATGATATAACAGTTTTCCCTCCAACTTCATAAAAGGCTGGAACTACGCTGTATCACACACACCACAACATTTCACTTCCAACATGCGTGAGAGAAGAAATCAAACCTGAAAACCTTGCCTTTTCCATAAAATGGAGAGAAGGATGTGAATAGACTATGAACTGGTGGAGCACAATAATTGAAGCAATCCTGTAATCTGGTTACTGGCAGGTTTTGGATAGTCAGCTGCTGGTGACTCATTTCAACTCAACTGTATAACAGCTGCAGAAAGCAATCTGAGTAACTGAACACAATTACTGCTTTCCGTTGTCAAAGCAATTCGTACTGGATTTCTTCTATTCTTTATGAGAATGTCACAACACACGTGGTTCTATATAACGGTGAGACTGTAGCGATCGGAGAGACAATGATTTATGAACGCACGTATTAATTCATTTAATTGATTTACCTGAAATAATAAAAATATATTGTAACAAAGCTTTGTTGGATTATTTACACATTTATGAACTCACGAACTTCAATAGCGTGCACATTAACAGGCACGAATCATTATATCGCATCCTGTACAGTCAGATTCTGGACCATAGAAAAAAAAAAGAAAAAAAAAAGAAAAAAAAAGAAAAGAAAAACACACTACATATTTTATACTTCTGTAAGAGTATTTCAATTGGGCATGTTTGATAGCACCTACTTTGAAAGACGAGAAGACAAACACTTGAAATAAATCACTGACACACTTCACTCAGAACGACACACTTGCTGTCGTCTGTCACACGCGCGCACGCATGCGCACACGCACGCGCACACACACACACGCACACGCACACGCACACACACATCCCGCCTGGAGATTTTGGTTGTATCTTTGTTTTATTGTTTCTTCTAAGTGGATAACAATTCTGACGATATAATTCAGTTTTGAAGTTCAATTATCATACTAATTGGTTTATATTGTTAGTGAACCGAACATCAATACGATTATGTTCTTGTCTAAATATATATATTATGACTAGACCATAATATATATATATATATATATATATATATATATATATATATATATATATATATATAGATATATATATATATAGATATATATATATATATATATATATATATATATATATATATATATATATATATATATATATATATATATTATGACTAGACCATCTCAGATCATCCACAGTCCATCCGTCGAACATCAATTCTCAGCTGCTTTATATTATGTAACCTGATGTAAGCGGCACATTATAATATTCTCTATGGCATTCAACATTACTGGTATCGTACTGTAATAGGAGTGTTTCGGTCCTTTGCTTTATTGATCAAGTGTTTCCTTCCTGCTATTTCTTCGAACATATATCAGTCTTCCGTTACAGTGCCTTTGTAC